>SCDY01000311.1:0-133012 GCA_004143825.1 Drosophila micromelanica
GTCATGATTTTTCATCAAGATCGGTTCTACATTCAAAATATATGCAATTTTGAAAAAATTTTTTTTTTGATTTTTTTTTAAAAAAGCATGTACTCCCCCCTTGTGTATTTTCGAAAAAAAAATTTTTTCAAAATTTAAAATTGCGAATTTTCAATTTTAATCGATTTTACTGGCCACAAATAGCATAAAAAACAACATTAAACCCGATTCTGAGGGGGTCAAATTTTTGGTCAAAAATCATGCCCAAATTGAGAAAAATTTGGACATGTAAAGCCCTCGGAACCATTAGGGTCATATTTGAAATATGCATAACGTTGGCAAAACTGGACCGATTTTCACGTTTGATGGCATTTTGGTCATGATTTTTCATCAAGATCGGTTCTACATTCAAAATATATGCAATTTTGAAAAAAAATTTTTTCATTTTTTTTTTGAAAAAAGCATGTACTCCCCCCTTGTGTATTTTCGAAAAAAAAATTTTTTCAAAATTTAAAATTGCGAGTTTGCATTTTTAATCGATTTTACCGGCCACAAATAGCATAAAAAACAACATTAAACCCGATTCTGAGGGGGTCAAATTTTTGGTCAAAAATCATGCCAAAATTGAGAAAAATTTGGATATGTAAAGCCTTTGGAACCATTAGGGTCATATTTGAAATATGCATACCGTTGGCAAAACTGGACCGATTTTCACGTTTGATGGCATTTTCGTCATGATTTTTCATCTAGATCGGTTCTACATTCAAAATCGATGCAGTTTTGACAACGTATTCTACAATAATTTGCACCAGTTTTTTTTATTATCATATATAGAATATTATTACGCACTCTTAAGTTATTTTTTGTTGGTGAATCAACCAATTCAATAATTGATAACGCTCTAACATACAACGATATCAGATGTGGCTTGTTTGTACTTTACAATTTATGTACTTTACATTTCAAATTATTTAAAAATATAGAAAATCATTTTATGTAATTATCTTAGGAGGAAATATATCATATATTACATTCATAAATAAAGATTAAAGAAACTACGTTTCACATTTTCTATAATGATCTTTTACGAATTACAGCCTTCCAGCAGGCGTTCATGTGGGGCGTTCCAATATCAAATCTGTCGCTGAAAAGCGTTTACCGCTGATACAGCGTTTCCTGAAATCGCTTTTCGATGCGGCGGAGGAAATAGCCCACTCGGATTTGGTGTATACATTCTTTCATCCGTTGCTGCGCGATCAGCAGGAGGCCAAATTGGAGATGCCCAAAATAAAAGGTAATTGAACGCCTTCTGCTTGTGAATAATGCAAATAATAATGCAACTTTTTATGCAGAGGTCAAGCGTCAGCCTTCGCGGGATAATCCCAGTGAAATTGGCCAAATACGCCTATCGC
The DNA here is from genome assembly GCA_004143825.1 of Drosophila micromelanica. Lineage (NCBI taxonomy): Eukaryota > Metazoa > Arthropoda > Insecta > Diptera > Drosophilidae > Drosophila > Drosophila micromelanica. The sequence goes on from SCDY01000311.1 coordinate 1,392, forward strand.
TGCAATACCAACGAGGCGTGTTAACTGTGATGGTGAGTTAGCCAGAATTCAATATAGCCAGACACCTTATTTTAAACGGTAACTATTTACTTGCTGCAGATACACCACGCCAAAGGGCTGCCCATGCTGCAGGGCGGCCAGGAGCCGAACACATATGTCAAGTGCTACCTGAAACCGGATCCGACCAAGGTGACCAAGCGCAAGACCAAAGTGGTCCGCAAAACGTGTGTGCCCAGCTTTATGGAGACGGTAAGGATGTTGTCGGATTTAATAAGTGGAAATTTTCTAAATAGATTTTGTTTATATTCGCATAGTTGGAGTACCGAATGCCGCTGGATATTGTGCAGCAGCGCAGGCTGCAGGTGACCGTCTGGTCGCACGATACGCTGCAGGAGAACGAGTTGCTCGGCGGCTTTGAATTGGATCTGTCCAAGCACGACCTGCGGCAGGAGCTGTGCGATTGGCATCGCTTGGGCTCGGTGCCAAGGAATTGAGGCGTTGACTAACTGATAATCTGGCCTAGCTTCGTATTCTCTCACACACACACTCGAACTTTTAAACTCAGATACACACACTTACACATAGAGATATATGTTTGTGCCTGTCTTTTGAACGCAATAATACTTACATACTCAAAGTGATTGTACATTCCATATATATTAAATTTATTCTTACTCTACATATACAACTAACTTAGCTGAACTGTACCTATCACTTGTATATAATGTACACACACTCACACACACACACATACATATATTTAGATGTGGTACATACATACTCATCTAGGCATCAACTTGAACAGATCAGCTGAAATTTTATCAATGTACATAAATCAACCAAATATAAGTGATGCGTGCTGATCAGAGTAGCAAATACATAATACTATTTATTCAGGTCAGTCCATTTGGATAATGTAGCGTGCACATTTCTTATCCTAGTTTTTTAGGAAAGTTCCATCGAAATCGTTGTCAAAATGCAATATCATTGCAAGTTTATTTCAGTATTAAAGCCCTGGCAGTGGCTCGGATATTCAGATCTTATATCAATGAATTGGCTTGCATAAATTAACCTTAGATCGGACAAGGGCCAACAGTTAGAAACGAAATTCATGATTTTAAACACACATTTCAATTTCGTGCTGCGATTATAAATGAATAATCACCGACTGTTTGTTACCCTAGAATCTATAAAGTTTTAAATTTGTCAATGAATGGAAACTGACTTGAAACTAAAATCCCAAAAAAAATCGCTTACTGCCAAAGCAGCTTGTGTGCGGCAAATATTCTATCGATTCTTAAATAATTGCGATCCAAAGAATATTACATACTATTATATTATATGATGACCAAATGTGTTTTCACTGCGTCAATCAAAAATCTGTTGAAAATAACTACTACTAGTTTTTATTTTTACATAAAATCCGACACATTTTGTCGTACCCAAAAATATACAAAAATTTATAAACTAAAAAATTAAAAAAATTAAATAAAAATACAGAAGCCACTTTTTACAATATATATTTTTCTAATTAAAATGAGCAAAGATCTTTTTATAATTACAAACTAATTAATTTGTAAAAATTAATCATTTGGTAATTTTAGTACTTCATAGAACTTTCATAAAAATCATAATTGATTAAAATACAGAAAACTAAACCGAATATATTTGTGCTAACGAAAATAAATATAATTTATCAAGTGTCTTACAATTCTTTGGTGAGTTTTTCACTTTTGTGTATCTATTTAATTTTGACTAGTTGGTTTTTTCGTATATGTCATATACGTCGTTCAAATCTAATTGTAATAAAAAACATTTGTTCGTAGTCAAAATAGACAAATTGTAGTGGAATAAAAATAGTTATGGATACTGGTAATATAAAGAAGGTGGAAATGATGAGCCAACTGAGGCAAGAAATTGCGGTCGCAAATGCGCAGGAAATGCTATCGAAGATGACCCAGAAATGCTTCAAAAAGTGCATCTCTACGCCGGGCAAGGCACTGGACGGTAAGGAGCAGCGATGCATTACACAGTGTATGGATCGTTTCTTGGATACCTGGAATCTGGTCTCGCGCACCTACGGCAACCGTTTGCAGCAGGAGCATGTGAATACACTGAGAAGCGAGAATGCATTAACTTAACAACAGTAGGGTTTTACAAATAGAAAATGCAACATTTTACAAATTGAGGATGTAATAAATGATTATTCAAATGTATTTACACATTTTGCCATTTAATCTGTAACGGACAAGCCCCCCAGTCGGTGGATGGATCGGCCGTAGGCGAATGCTTATCACAGCGGGCAAAAGATAAGCGCACTGATTACGTACTGATTACTTAGCGGGCAAAAAAACTGCAACGGTGTTGCCTCTCCCTTTTAACTGGGGTGGGGATCGGGTTGGGGATCTGATGGACGTTGCGCTTAGCTTGATATGTGCAAAATTAAATGATCGCTATCGTGTTTGGAATGGCCTCGTTAGCTAACGGATGAACATTGACCAAAGCGCACCTTACAGCGTAGTGTAGTTTCGAGACCACTCTAATCCATTGCATCACTTTTCAGTGTATGCAAATTTTGGTCCATTGTCTATAATTGTTTTACAAAAATTCCATTTGTTAGACATTATTTGCAGTGTATTTGAATTGTGTTTATTTTGTAAGTGCAAAGTTAAGGTAAATTCAAATAAATAGCTTAAAATGTAACTAAAGAGAATGTTTTGCAACAGCATCTCTTTAGATCCATTATCATTTAAGCTTAAATATTACATTAGGCAATAGAAAACTTGTAAAAACAACAACCAATTAAAAGCGCGATAATTCTGAATAGATTAACTTTGGCCATTCCAGATTCTGAATAAATATTTGTGTATTAGTGAAAGTATTAATTAATTTTTGGCCAAAATATTTAAAATTTTTAAATTAAATTTTTGTAAAGATATTAGTTGTAAACATCATATGAACATAATAAAATTTATTACATTAATATAATATTACATTATATAAATATTAAATGAAATTAACAGTAAAATAAAATATTTGATTCTTTAAATATTAAAAAAAATCCTTATAATTAATAATAAAAAATCCTTATAATAATAATATAATATAATAAATATATATTTATATATTCAGAATCCGACATATTTGCAGTTTTCTTTTTATGTTAATTGGTTTTCTCCACTCTCTCTAGCATTAGCATATTATTTGAATTCCCTTAATTATTGGACTGCCTTATCTTAAGCAAATGAATGAATTAATGATTAGACATCAAAACCAACCTTTGTATTAAATTTGATTTTTGATAATGAGTTACGTACAAAAAACAAAAAAAAAAAAACACAAAAATTAATTGATATCAGGCTTTTTGCTATCAATGTTCCGGGAAGGGGGGATAAAGAAGGTTTCCCAACAAGTGCAGGTGACCCATTGACTCTCCAAAATTCGCTGCAAAAAATTTAAAACAAAAATAACCAAAAAAAAAAAAGGAAAATCAAAAAAAAAATAATAATAAAAAATGCAAAAGATAAAATGCGAACTGGTGGCCGAACTTATTGGCTCGAATACCAAAGACAACAAAATCCAACATTGAATTCGTTTTTCTCAACCAGGTACATTCGAAGCCATACAAGTTACGATAAGAGCCCGAACTAAAACACCTACAAATAGTGAAGCACTGTGCTTTCCACCAAAAGCTCCCGGGACAAACACTAAAAATAGAAACAACAATAACAATAATAATAGCAATAACAAGTGCGGTGGGTTTTGGTAATCATGGCAAGAACACGATAAGTGGAGCTCTCACCTCCTTATCACAGCAACTAATCGGACCGTGGACGGATCGGGGGGTGCGGGGCAAATGCCCTCAAATGCCAAAGCAGATCGGAAAGTAACGCTGAGCACGAGAAAATTACACTATCGTAACAAAAAGAACAAACGTCGGGGCTAGGTGATTAATGATAAGCGCCACTTGACAAGATTATTCTAGTTAAGGGGGTATCTTATAGCCATATATGGTCTCATAAAATAAGATCGCTCTGGCATAATGAGACCTTAAGACACGAACTTTCTTTAAAGAATATATACACGAACTATAGGAACTCTATTATTTTTTGCATAGAACGTTAAGATTTAATGATATTTGATTAGAGTTGGATATATATACGATTTTTTTAAAAACACCTTTATAAAGAGGTCACACAAGATACAAGATATTCTTATGCTAATAAGTACCAACAATCGAAAAGATAATACAATCTTTAAAGATATTTGATTAGACCAACTCTACATACATACATATACAAAATATTATATTAGATCTTACTACTTTCTAGTATTTGACTTTTTAACTATAATTGCTATTTTGACAATACACGGAATATTAATTTTAGTTAAAAAATCGTTTTGGTTTTTCAAGATATTCCGATCCCGAAGCATTTCCGACCCCATAAAGTATATATATTTTTTATCCGCATCACTAACCGAGTCAAATTTGCCCTGTCCGTCTGTCTATCTAAGGCACTATAATATGTTTTACTTTTTTACATCGTATATACCATACGCAGATCAAGTTTATTTCAAATGATCGATCATTTTTTCAATTCAATCAATTTTCTTACCTAATTTATGCAGAAGATCCTTCTTGGGGTTTCACCGCTGGTATTCATGCTGTATTCAGAAATATTTGAAATAATAAAATACATTTGTTGAATATATATGAAATGGAAAAACTTTCATAAAAGTAATACCAAAGACAGGTGGTAGAGATAGGGGAGATATTTCTTCATAGTTTCAAGTATCTTCTCAGTTGAATGGGGAACACATGTCAAACAGGAGTTCTGAAGAGCTGCAAATATATTTAAGTGCGCTGATGTAATTTATTTTAGCTAATTGCTTGGCCAGCAGATCGTTGTTAACAATTTCCAGCTAACTAACCACCACTTAAGATCCCGTTATGTAAATGAGGAAAGTCTTTCAGTTAATTAAATTGTTTGATGAGTATAAAAGGAACGTGCTGCAATTTCACGTCGCATTTTACTGGATGAACATTCAAAATGCATTTCGGTAAGTAAAATAAACTACAAATAGGTCCCAAATAAAATAAACAGAAAAGGATTTTTTTGTCAGTGAACCTCCTGTGGATTGGACTTTTCACAATTCCGCAGGCGTTCGCGCTGGAAGCGTGCACAGGACAAAACTTTGGATATAAAGCTCTTGATCCAGCCGATCCTCGTGCATACTACCTTTGCCTGGGCCTGGTCGGCAAAATAAGGAACACTTGCGCCGAAGGATTTCGCTTTGATGGCCCAGGCCAAAGATGTGTACAAGACAAACAGCTAAGCGAACAGGGCCAAAATGATGCCAGCGGGCCTAAAAATGAATTCAATATTAATCAGAACATATCCCTTGACCGGCCAATCATTTTCAATATCTTCGGAAATCTGTGGAATAGGCCTCCACAACTACCCATTCCCCCGCCCATTGGCACTACAACTAAATCACCACCGAAAGGAACAACGGAAAGTACGGATACCAGCCCCAATGGAGTGGAAAGTTCTACTAGAAGTACTAGTTCCGAGTCCCCACAATCGACTGGCAGCCATAGTTCCAGTTCCACGGAATCATCCACATCAGCAGTAACCGAGACATCTCCCGAAAGCTCTACAGAAAACTCTAGTTCCAGCTCCGAGGCCTCATCATCCTCAGCAGTAACCGATTTATCGACTGAAAGTTCCACTGAGGGTTCCAGTTCCAGTTCCGAGGCAACATCATCTTCGGCAGTAACCGATTCTTCAACTGAAAGTTCAACTGAGAGCTCTAGTTCCAGTTCAGAGGAATCTTCATCTTCGGCAGTAACCGATTTATCGACTGATAGTTCAACAGAGAGTTCCAGTTCCAGTTCCGAGGAATCATCATCTTCTGCAGTAACCGATTCTTCAACTGACGTTTCCACTGAGAGCACTAGTTCCAGTTCAGAGGAATCATCATCTTCGGCAGTTACCGATTTATCGACTGAAAGTTCAACTGAGAGCTCTGGTTCCAGCTCCGAGGCATTATCGTCCTCAGCAGTAACCGATTTATCGACTGAAAGTTCCACAGATAGTTCCGATTCCAGCTCTGAGGAGTCAACATCTTCGGCAGCAACCGATTCTACCACTGAAAGTTCCGCTGAACGCATAAGTTCCAGTTCCGAGGCATCTTCTTCGCCAGTAGCAACCGATTCTTCCACTGAGAGCTCTAGTTCCAGTACCGAGGCATCCTTTGATGAATCTACAGAAGATTTGGTGTCCAGCTCATTGGCTTCTTCGATCTTCGGAGCTGCGTTTGTTCCTCTGAAACTATCACTAAGCAAGGGTTCGTCTTCCGCAGCAGGATTCGAAGAAAATTCCGATTGTGCCTTTCTGCCAAATGGAGCATATCTCAGAGATCTGAGGTCCTGTAACAAATTTTATGTTTGTGCCAATGGGCAGGCTATTCCTCGCCAGTGTCCGGAAAATCTGAATTTCGACATGGTAAGGAAGATTTGCAATGTTCCCAGTTTAGTGGATTGCTCATGGCAACAGGATGCAACGGATGTGCTGAGCGCGATAGACGAAGGATCCCTCTGCAGTTCCCTACCAAATGGCGCCTATTTCAGAGACTCTAAATCGTGTAATAAATTCTACATATGCGCAAATGGACGCCCTATTGCACGAAGCTGTCCGTCGAATCTGTATTTCGATGTGAAGAAACGGATTTGCAATTTACACGACCTTGTAGACTGCCAAAACCCTGAAGACCAGAGATCCAACTCGACTCCAGCTCCTTCAACCGATGAGCAAATAGAAGGTGATACCCTCAAGCCCAAACCATCTTTAACATTGCCTTTAGTATTAGATAAAAATTCCCCAAAAATTGATGTCTTCAGCCCCAAAGTACCAACAGAATCTTCGAGCACTGCCAAACAACAGAACCAAACCAGTTCGAAAGAACCTGAAGGCCTCGCAATACCAAAATTACAGCAGATTGAACCAATTGTGGGAGAGAACTTAAAGTCCAAGGGCAAAACAGAACCCTCAACAAAAATTGATATATCTAAGGGAACTTCAAAGAATGTAGAAATCAGCATGGACCAAAGAGATCCTACGTTTGTCCCATCGGAAGAAACGGAGAGTTCCGAGTGCAGTTCCCTGCCAAACGGCGCCTATTTCAGAGACTCCAAATCGTGTAATAAATTCTACATATGCGCAAATGGAAGCCCTATTGCACGTAGCTGCCCGTCAAATCTGTATTTCGATGTGAAGAAAAGGATTTGCAATTTACCAAACCTCGTCGACTGCGAAAACACCGAAGACCAGAAATCCAAATTGACTCTAGTTCCGTCAACCGATGAGCAAGTGGATGGTGTTACCCTCAAACCCGAACCATCTTTCACGTTGCCTAAAGTAACAGAGAAGAATTCCCCGAAAATTGATGATAATATTGTTATTGTCACCTCCAAAGAATCTCCGAGTGCTGCCAAAGAACAGCACGAAACCAGCTCGAAGGAACCCCAAACCCTCGTAGTATCAAAGTTACAGCAGATTCAATCGATTGTAGGAAAGAAATTAAAGTCCAAGGACACGAAAGATCCCTCAACAAAAACTGATATATCCAAGGAAACATCAAAGAATCTATCTTTAGCGATGCTTAAATTATTAGAGAAGAATTCCTCAAAAATTGATGTCTCCAGCTCAAAAGTAACAACAGAATCTCCGAGCACTGCCATAGAACAGCACGAAACCAGCTCGAAGGAACCTGAAGGACTTGCAGTACCAAAGGTACAGCACATTCCTCCGATTGTAGGAGACAATTTAAAGTCTAAGGACACAGTGGAGCCCTCAACAAAAGGTGATAAGTCCAAGGAAACATCAAAAAACACAGAAACCAGCTCGAAGGAACCCGAAGGACTCGCAGTACCTAAGTTACAACAGATTCAATCGATTTTAGGAAAGAAATTAAAGGCCAAGGACACAATGGAATCCTTAGCAAAAACTGATATATCCAAGGAAACATCAAAGAACACAGACATGGACCCAAGAGAACCCACTTTTGTGCCATCGGAGGAAGCGGACAGTTCCGCGTGCAGGCTCCTGCCAAATGGCGCATTTATAAGAGATTCCCAGCTCTGCGGCAAGTTCTACGTTTGTGCAAATGGTCGGGCCATACCCCGCAGATGTCCGGGGGTACTTTATTTCGATATCAAGAAGAAGGTCTGCAACTTTCCCAGCTTTGTAGACTGCACAAGTGGTAATGGGGAGTACAGTACTCCACCAAAGAAACCCTCGGTTCCGGACAAAGAACCTGATTCCCAGCCCATTCCCGATTGTGGTCCGCTGCCAAATGGGGTTTATTTAAAGCACCCCCAGTCATGCAGCAAATTCTATGTCTGCGCCAATGGTCGTGCCATAGAGAGGCAGTGTCCGAAAGGACTTCACATAGACGCCAAGAGAAAATTGTGCGATTTTCCGAGTCGCGTGAAATGTTCGATTGATGAGCCCGCGAGGCCAAGCCGTCCCGAAAGTCCGGATAATGTGACCACGACCAGGCCAGACAGGCTCGACTGCAGCGATAAGGCCGAGGGTAAAATCCTGCGCGACCCGAAACTGTGCAATAAGTATTACGTTTGCCGGAACGGAAAACCGACCACCCATTTCTGTACGCCCGGCACATGGTTTGACCTTAATCGCCGGGTCTGTGCCCAAAAGCGTCTGGTCGAGTGCGGTAATTAAGAGTCGGACATTATATAGCTCTAATGGCCAAACAGTATTATATAGGGTGAAAGGGAATGTATATATATATATTAATTATAGAATTTGGTGTTTGTGTATGCTTAAGAAAATGTAGAGACTTATTTTATGAGCATGTTATCCAGTGTATTAGTGGCCGAAAACCTTATACAGGGAATAAATCATATTACTTACTTTCTGAGGTTTGTCTCCTGCTTCTATTGAATTATATATTTTCTCAGACCTTTGAGTTGTGGCAAAGACTAATCGAATCAGTTATTTCTTGATTAATTCAATTTTCCATCAAGAAACTGCCAGACTCCCGTCGAGACAGGTTTCTGTTGTTGTTGGCCTGGCCCCTTGAAGTGTGGCGACAAATTACAGGACATGGTGCAAACAACTGCCAACTTGAACGGGAGGGTGGAGCAGGGGGGGGGGGGGGGGACAGCGGGACAGCGTGAAATCGATTTTGTTTCAGGGCAATTCACGTGACAAGCGCCAGGCCAGACATTAGACGCACAGCGTTTCCAGTTTCCAGTTACACATGCCAAATGATAAGAAATGCCGACACCTCATCAAGTGCCACCCCGGATGGAACAGCCTCTGTCAAGCCTTGAGTGGCTTCTACACACGAACAAGGTAGAAGGACATTTTACGGTACGAAGAGATTTTCACACATTTTCAATATTTGTCACCCATTAAATTTGAGCCCATTAAAAATGGGTGAAAATGGGGTTTGTATAAGACATGCAGCAAAATAAATCAGGTTTGTATATGTCCATTTAACCATGTCTGTTCGTTCGTCTTTCTGGCCGTTAAGGTAGTTATTACAGCTAGAGAATTTTAAAAAATTTGGTTTAGTTCAAATTGTCAATAACCTGCCTCAAAATCGATAAATATCGGTTTTTGACACGCTTTTTGGAGCATATCTTATATACTATAAGAGATTTGGGCTTTAAGCTCGTATCTGAAATCTAATTTAATCTAACCCTGATTTTTCCCAAATCTATAAATACACGTTTTTGACCAAGTTATAAAAGCATATTTCAGATTCTAAACCTTTTAAACACCTCAACTTTAAAAAAAATTAATAATAATAAAATAATAGGTTTTTTTTAATAGGTATAGCCAAATCATGCACTTTGGCTGGCTTATACAGGGTATCGTATAGTCAGTCACTTCCGTGTTCCGTCCAGATCCCTCTTTCTTGTTAAAATTAAGTTGTTCAAAGCATTTCGAAATATCCTTATAACTGACCCATTGTGACATTTTTGAGGTTAGGTATGTATTTATTTGCGTATTCGGCGCCAAAAACTTGAGTACAGTAAACTAGTAGTATAAATGCCCGAGCTAAGACGCCAGCAGAGCAGACAGAGAGGCATCTTTAGCTTTACAGAGCTGAGTGCGGAAGAGACAGAGAGAGAAAGAGAGTTACATAGTTACATGGAGTTACATGTTAAGGGGGTGCGTTTAGCTGCCGCTGCTGCTATTGGTGGTGGTTGGCTTTCAAGTAGCGGCAACGCCGGCTTTTGTCGAAATGCAGCCAAAGGACGGTGTTCGTTTTTCATGTTCAGCGGGCAGCAAAGTGATAAAGTTTATTTAAAAACTAATCAGTGTAGTGGTAGTGGTTGCAAACCAGTGGAAGTAAATTGAAATACAAGTATAAAATATAAAAAATGTTAAGAATAGTACTTTTTTCTTGTAATTATCTGCAATGTTAACATTAATACGATACGAATTGACGCGCTGCCAATGCCACCCGTAAATATATGTAGAGTTGTCTCGCTCGCTCTGCGCACAATATTCAATCGATAAACGTAACAGTGGGCTGCCAACTTTCTGTTAAATTGGCGTCTGCCAATTGGAGCTAGCGACGAGTATTCGCTGTCACAGTCGCAGTGTCAGTGTTGAGACGTTCAGACGAAAACGTGCAAAACATTTAAAAGCGCCACAAAGTGTGTTCTTATACCTATGTGTGTTTGTGTGTGTGTGCCAGTGTGTCCTGTGAAAATGTAAAATGCATTGCACATAAATAAATGTGAATGCAACACAAAAACAAACACAACTTTGACAAAATTAATGCATGAGATTGCATGCTGAGATGAGTGGAAGCTGTCGCTGATTTTTAAGATACAGAGTGTGAGTATTAAAGTGTCTGCATTTGGCAACGGGCGTCAACTGAGCCGCAAGCACAGTTAATTTCTTTGCCAACAACCGTTGTTCTTTTCATTGTACTCAAGTTTATTTTTAAAGTTTTGCAAGCTTGAACAACAATAACAAAAAACAAAAAAATATATTGTTAGCAGTGTAGTAAAAGTAAATTGAGAAAGTAGCGAGTAAAAGCGCGCAACCCGCCCACCCTCCTCTTGTTTAAAAACACAATACCCTGCAGCAGCAAGTGCTTTGTCGCTGTTGAGGGTTGTTGTTGTTGTTGTGGTTGTTGTTGCTGCTGCTGCTTTCGTCGTGTGCGCCTGTGCCAGGGGGTTGCTTGCTTTCAGTGCGGCAAATGTGTGTATGTGTGTGCGTGTGTCCATGTGTAGCGGTTAATCTCATTCATCAGAGAGCTGTGTTTTACACATTTTTACGCCTGCGAGTATACTACGCGCTGCCAACGAGCAATGCCGACGACTCGCTGTGCCCCCCTCCCGCATTCCCCGCGTATCCACTACTTTTACAGCGCTCTCTTTATGCTGGCTGTGAGAGTAACGATGAGAGGCACTGTTAATGTTGCCAGCTCGCTTGCACGCATTGCGCTTGGGGCGTAGTTAGTGGTCGATTTTAAAAGTCCTTCACGTACTCATATTTGTATGTGTGTGTGTGTACACTGTAAAAGTAGTGCCAAGCGCTGTACATAGGCACATGCCTAATTACATATGTATATATGTATACCTATATGTACACACACATACATACATATTTATGTTGTGTATGTGTAAAATTTTGGTAGCCAGGGTCAGGTTGTGTCAAAGGGAATATTATTCTGTTGCGTTTTCGTGTACATTACCGTTGCGTGAGGCCCACCTTTAGGTGTAGACACACACACAGTTGTATGTGTGTGTGTGTGTCAGGTGCGAATATGCTCAGTTGATTAGCGTCAAAGTTGATTTTGGCTGTAAGCATATTTGAATTCGTATTCGCACATGCGTATCCTCTCACTGGTATTAATCATTAAGATGACCTCGACCCTTTCTACATTCGAATTCCTCAAACCACCCACCCACCCACTCTCCCAGGGATATGCTGAATATGTGTCGCCTGTCAGCTTTTGTGCTGCGTTGGTCACAAATGAAAAAACTGCCAATTGCTAAACATAAAAATAAATAAATAAATGTGATGGCGATTGCGGTTTGTTTCTCCGTATTTGTTGACAGCCGCCTCTTCCCTAAACCCCCCCCACCCCACTCGTCTTGCCATGCCCATTAATCTATTCGCATCCAAATCGAATATATTGTATTTTTTCGTATTTACACCCTGTATCCATTCAAGCAAGGGTATATTTGTTTTCTGCAAATTTGCGTCAGAAATTCACATAAATTATAAATTTATTATGAAATCTATAATTGTTGCCGATATCTTATTAATTTTCTTAGTATTCATATAAAGAAACTGATTTGATATAAGAGCAGAATTGCTTAATTATATTCTCGTAAAAAATACACAGATCAAGAATATTTATCTTTTTATCTTACAAAGTATTTGAATGAAACTATTGGAATCTATATTTTCTGAAATATTTAAATCCTATTGACAACTAAATAAATATTAGAACAATTTCGAATATAACTCATGGCAGCTTTCAGCTGTAAGCAGGGTATCTCTTAGTCGTGCACGCCAGTTTGTTTCGTTTTACATAAAAATGTTGCGTTGGTTTTTGCTTTAGCTCTTATCGTCTACAAAGTCCTGTCTGTATCGCTCTTTAGCATCTTGGGATTGACCCAGTTGTCACAGGTTCAGGCACCAAGCCACACTAACAACAACAACAACAACAGCAACAACATCAACATCGACAACGTTGTCGTCGCCCCATTTTGTCATCGCGCACAATCCTATCTCCAGTTGTATCTCAAACTCATGATTTGGCACTTTTGCCGCTCAAGGAAATAAGCGTTATAAGTGCTTTCAGAGAAAGAGAGAGGGTGTGCGTGTGTGTGTGTGTGTGTGTGTGTGTGAGGATTGTTAATCAAATATTGACAGCGAATCAACGTGTAAAACAACATAAGCTGAAAGATAAAACTGCTTTGCAGACTAAATTCTAGCTAATGCAAAAAAACAAAATGATTGTCGTTTAATTCTTTTATAATATATTATTAAATATTTGTTGTATTTAATTTGTGTTGGACATAGAATAAACAAATCAGCTAGTTATTAATTTTGTATAGTGTTATATGTGAAGTCTGGAGTTGAGTCCTATTGTCCGGACAGCACCTGCCAGACGCGTATTTTGTTGTCCGAGTAGCCGGCGAACAGGGTCTGGCCATCGATGGACCAGGCGAGCGACAGGCACTGGGGCAGATCGCCCTTGGCTGTTGGCGGCACATCCTCCAGCCAGAGATCGAAGGCCGCCTTCTTTGAGGCCAGGTCCCAGACAACGATCGTTGAGCCGCAGGCGACGCACAGCCAATAGCGACAGGGCGAGAAGGACATCGCGTTGACCTCATCGTGGTGATCCAACGGGTACAGATTGCGTCCATCGCTCAGATCCCAGAAGAGCACCTTGGCATCCTTGCCGCCGGATGTGCACAGCGAGCCGTCCGGCGAGACGGCCACCGTTGACAGGTAGCCGGTGTGACCGTAGTGATTGTTGCGCAGCTTACAGTGCGTCAGGTCCCAGACCTTAACGACGCGATCCCAGCCGCAGGAGACAATCAGGGGATTGGAATGCTTCGGTGAGAAGCGCACGCACGATATCCAATCGGAGTGGCAATCATCCGTGATGGTGTATTTGCAATCGGCCAGCGTGTTCCACAGCTTGATGGTGCGATCGCGCGAACCGGATACAATCTGGCGATTGTCCGGCGAAAAGGCCACCGACAGCACATCCTTGGCATGCCCCTCAAACCGATGCGTTGTGGCGCTGGCAGTCAGATCCCACAGCCGTATGGTGCGATCCCAGGACCCGGACAGCGCAAAATTGCCATCAGACGAGAGCACCACATCGCTAATAAAATGCGAGTGGCCGTAATTACGCTTCAGCATATGCCCGTAGTTTGTTTTGCTCTCGCGGGTCAGACGCCAGACGATGATGGTCTTGTCGCGCGACGAGGACACCAACAGATCCGGATCGTACGGATGCGCCGCCACCTGGGTGACCCACCCACCGTGGCCGGTTAGCACTCCGGCTAGCTGTATTACCTCCGGCATGTTTAAATTTGCTTAAATTTATATTCAATTTCAAAGGCTTTATTCACAATTGTTTCCCTGTTTAGTCAATGACTGCTCTGTTCAGAGCTACATATCTAGATTGTCTTTAAACCTTTTGAGATCTTTACAAAAGGTACTTGAATTTTGTTTCAAACTATAGATTCTTTTATATTAAAATATCAAATTTTTAAAGTCTTTCTGTCTGATATATTGATATAACTTTGCATTGATCAGTTTTCTTATTGCAGACAAGAACCATTTACCTTTATTTAAGATCGCTAAACTAGGCTTCTAACACATACACTAAATAGTATTGACATTAAATAATTTTATCATAGTACTCTTATAGAAACTTTTGGCTAAAAATTTTGGTTTTTAATACCTAAGGAAAATTCAACTTTTGAATAAACATTTTATTGGTATGTGCATACACCCAAATAAGCCAAATAATATTATATAACCACAAAACATAATATTTGTTCATTTTTAAAATGTATATTAACATAATTTACAAATTACCAACTTTTCTTTTAATTTATTAAATTTTTAAACGATCTCTAAATATTTTGTAGTTCAATTTATTCAAATATATTAAAGCATACGACACCAACATAAGTAAAGTAAAATATCGCATTTCTGCCCTATATATATACATATATTTATGTATTTTTCTTTTTTGAATGTTTCCTGTTCAGCAATGTGTTTAGGGTATAAAAACATAAATTGTTACTATCTCGAGGTCATCTATCAATATTTGAATGCTTTGACAGTTGTTCTACATTATTTCGGTTGAGGTGTGCTTGGTAGACATTTGCATAGTGCTTGCGTTCCTCCCCTTTCCCCACCCACGCTGTACCCCCCGCTTCTTAAGGGCGATGACGTAAAATGAAAAATGACGCGAAAGCTTCGCCAGACGTCGGCACCTGAACAAAAGCAAAAAAAAAAAAAACAAAAAACAAGGAAAAGGATAAAGAAGAAACCAGTTAAAATTGCTTTAAAATGCACATGCATAAGTGCGTGTGTCTGTCTGTCTGTATGTGTGTGTGTGTGTGTGAGTAGAGAGCGGGAGCTGGCCAAAACAATGCGGCTTTTCGACGACCCGCCTGAAAAATTACTCATACGGCAATGAAATACGAATACATGTATGTGTGAGTATATATGCATGTAACGTATGTGTGTGTGTGTGTGTGTGTAGATGGCGCCAGCAGCGTCGCAGTTGTTGTTGTTGCCAGTCGCCATACAGCAGACAAATGGACACGGCCAAAGACGGGTAGCCAGACTGACTGGCGTTAAGGGGCGGGCAGCGGGGGAGGAGCGCAAATTGAGACAGAGACACAGCGAACACGAGTCCTTTTTTTGTTTTTTTTTTTTTTTGCATTCGCCGGCGAGTTGTTTAGGGTGCATGCGGGTGTTGGTTAAAGTGTTGCCAACATACATAAAAACACTTTGGCGTTACATATAAAGTAATTTCTTTTGTTTATAGGAGACCAGCAGTTAATATAGGTGTATGTGTGTGTGTGTGTATTTATGTTCCCTCTTTGCTGTTGTGGATTTAATGTACTGTTGTTAATGGAAATTTCGTGAACATTCATTGTAATGCGAGCTGCCAGCGCTGATTATTTTCTTTAGCTTTTTTGCCTTCATAAATATTAAGATTATTTTCAATATTAGTATGCTCTATGAAAAAAGGACTTTCAACAATGGATTTATTTTTTGCAAAGCTTTTCTTTTGTTAAATAAAAAATTCTGTTTGCGGTTTTTGTTTTTGGTTACCATGAAAAATATTAAATTGGCAAAATTTTATTAAGACTTGCTCATCGATTTATTTAAATGCTAGAGTTTTTTAGTTCAAAATACTTTAATGGTATACTTTAATGCTATATTTTTACGTGCATAAAAGTGTTTATTTTTTTTAATCTAATTTATGTGCCATTAAGCCTGAAAACGTAGAAAAATTTAATTAAGTGTGGCTTTATTTGCTTGCTTGCTATTTGACTGCGCAACGTAAATAATAATAATAATATAAACTAAACTAAACAGCAGCTAAATTTTAACAATAACATGGCGGATATAGAGACCTAAATAACACTCAGGAATAAAACTCCAAAGCGATTGCCCGATGAAACCCCACAGGGCCCATTAATTGTACGCTAGTCTGCAATTTTTTTTCTCCATTTTTTTGTATCTTTGTTGTTGCTTTATACACTCTGCCATTGTATTTCCCATTTTGTGTGCCATACTTTACGCACCTACATGTACACACTTACACACACACACACACTCACACTTGTCAGTTGTTATTGTTGCTGTTGTTAGTTTGCGTTTATTTCGCCTGGCTAAAGCCGCTTTGGACGCGTTGTTGCTTTTGGGCTTTTGTTTCATTTTTTTTTTCTTTTTTTTGCTGGTACGTTGCCGGTGTTTGTAATTTATGCGGCTTCCGCTGACTGCCCCCCTTTGCCCCGCCCATTCCATCATCAACATCAGATCAGAGTGATATAACAACAATTACATTTTACGCTCTTTTTGGGGGCAAAAGCAAAAGGCAAAAACTTGGCGAGCTTTTAACCACCCCAAAAATGAACATAGCTAGAAATTCTACCTAAGTGTTTTCGATTCTTAACGGTAAACTTTGTTCTGGCTTGTTTTATTGGCTGAAATGGTCATCGTCATTAATTAATTACCAAAAAACTCCAGAGGATAATTGAAGAATTGTAAAAATTAGTAGTTAACCCGGCCAAGCAAATTGGTTGCCATGGATGCCAGTACAATAGCAAAATAAACAGCAACAACAACAACAAAAACAACAGCAGCAACAATACAATAAAGTTTAGATTGATATTTAATACACAACGTACCTGTATAGACAAATTCATTAGTTACTCAGTTCTTTGTTTTTCTTAGTTTCGGTAATTAACTCAAATTATCTAAATATTTGTATGTAATTACTACAATTCCAATTTATAGATCATTTAAGTAACGTTATGAATTTATGGTTAATCGAAATAGGCAGATGAGTAAATATAAAAGTAGTTTCGGGTTTTAAGGTATCTTCAAGAAGCTTGAATTGATTAGATTACATTTAATTTTACTGCAAGTTTTCGATTTTTGGAGAGACTTGAACCCGGGATAAAATTTTACTTGGATTTTTTTGACCATGTTCTCAAAAATAATTGATACAGTATAATATTGTTTCCACTTAAGATTATAATTCAGTTTGTTTATTAATTTGTATTTATTAATTTATCAGATACTATTGCTATATCTATATATATATATCAAATTTTTAATATTGCAGATCATTTATTAAGTATTATTATTGAAAGAAGATTTCATAGCATACATCATAAATTTTAATAGAATTATAGAGCTAATCTTGGCCTGCCAAGTACTTCAAAAAAGCCCAATGAAATCCACAAAGTAACTGTCCTGAACGTAAGCCAAATGAAATTGCTTTAAAAATAGCGCCTTGAGCCAAATTTTGTGAGCCAAGTTGGCAGAAAAGTCGAAACATGTAGCGGGGAAATGAGAAAAACTATAATCAAATTTAATTAAAGGCGAAATGAGAACGCTCGAAGGATAACAAACATTGAGTGTGTATGTGACACATCCCAAGTCCGAGATCCAGAAAAGAGAGAGAGAGAGAATGAGAGGGAATGGGACAAGCAAATAAAGCACAACAAAATATGTGCGATATATATATATTTTTTATTTTTTTGCTGCTGCTTCTGTTCACGATTCTGTTGCTGCTGCTGCTGCTGCTGCTTCTGGCTTCTCATTATTATTTTGCCTTTTATGTGCCACAAGAATAGCATGAGCAGAGGAAGAGGAAGGGGGCTGTAGTGGAGTCGGTCAGGAGGCACACGCCCCGTCAGCGACCCGTTCAGCTCGGGGCTGCCGTTGATTTCTAATGTGATAAACTTTTGATGGCACAAAGGCGCAGCTATGACAGCCCCTGACCCGCCGCAGCCAGCCACTGAATAAGCGACGATAGCCGCCATCCCCCCGCCTGCCCCGCTCCGCTCAGCTTTGCTCAAGAAATTACTTTACGGCAGCAGCTGCGTTGGGCGGCTCTTTAAAATCGACGCTAGTTTCTTATTACCCAGGCATGCAGTTGAGGCTCATTATTATTTCAAACACACACACACACACTCAGTTAACTGTAGAGCCTGCGCCTGTGTTTCCATGATAAACTGTGCAGCGCTGCGTATACGTAATATCTCATTTGCTATGCGCTCTTAAATGCGCATACGCCTGGTGGCACGCCCAGAACTGTGCTTCCCTCTGGCACTGGAATTATTTTATGCATCGATTTCTCGATTTATGTGATACTTATGAATCGCTGCATTTTTATGCCCCGTAACCCGAAGTGTCGAATAGCACTGAGAAAGACAAAGAGAGAGACAAGGTGTGTGAGAGAGAGAGAGAGCGAATGAATGAGTTTAATCAGAGTCTAAATAGTGTTTTACATATCTTGTAAAAATATTTATACCCTGTACATGTAAGCTTGTGTCTTAAGTAAAGAAGGTTAAAGCTATATATATTTATAGTTTATTTTAAGCAAAAAAAAATTATACTTTTCACGCTGAAAAAAACTAGTTTGTATATAAAACAAATAAAAATTCAATGATTAAAAATTTGAAATAGAAGATGAAATAGAAGATGATAATTATTGTATTCTATTTTGTTCCAACTTTAAATATAAAAATGCCATAGTATTAGTAATATTATATATATGAATTTTATAAAATATCCTGTATATTTTTAAAAGCAATATTCTATTTTACTTGATTGCTTTTCCTATGCACTTTCTAATTGCTGTGAGTTTTCCCTTTATTTTTTTGCAGGCTTGATGATAAAAGCTGCAACTGACAATTAATGCGAAATCGGGCGAAATGTCGAAGCGAGCATTTGGCTGAGTATTAAAAAATTGCGCATACGCCGCGTGGGCGCCGAGGGGAAACTCATAAATGAATGCTTTTAATTGCGAAACAATGACGTTTGCCGGGACAAATACGAAGAGAACAAAAGGAATAGCAATTGCTAGATCAACAACAACAGCAGCAGCAGCAGCAGTAATAAAAACAAACTTTTTGACCAGCTGCAGCAGTGAAATTCGTGAAAATCGCGAAAATTGAGCCAGCAGAATGCTGCTGATGCCAACATCATGTGGCCCCGGTCCGCCAGCGGACACACACGCTATTGACCTTAGCTTAACACACAAACGTACTCGCATCCAGCGATGTACGCGGACACCGACCCAGACCGAGACCCAGAGTCGAACCAGCCCAACGGCAACAACGGGCATTCCCAAATGGCTTCTAATGCTCCTCATGCTATTTGCCATTGTGGCACAAACGCCGCAGAGCCAAGTGGCCGCCGAGAAGAGCAAACACTGTGAGTATTTATATCCATTTATTGTATATACATACAATTGTGTGTGTATATATGTTTTAGCCACAGATCGAAGTTTTACACAACTTTTGCCCTTGTCCTGTGTCCACTTGAATTTCGAAAAACAATTTGTCCCTTTTCTCAGGACTCCCAACTTTTGCGACGGAACAGAAAATAATTTCGTTGGCAAAAATAAAAGGTTTGGCTTTTATTTATACTGAGGGTGGAAATTTCATTCTGACACTTTAATAATTTAATTAATTTTGAAAAGAAAATGTGGCTTTTAAAGTATATGATTTAAAAAAAATACAATTTTTATTTATATTTTAAAATTCTATTTAAAATTAAAAATAAGAAAAAATATGAACATAATGTGCTTAAATACATATAGTTTAAAAAAAATTGTTTACTTTAAGCCATCAGTCGAAATGCAATAAGCCAAATGTGTTGACAAGAATATCGATGGCCAAACAAATCTGATACTTTTTGGCATTTTATTACGCTTTTGATGTGCTTGTGTTTTGTGGTCCATGTATCAACAATATTTGCACACAATTTGTAATTTTTTCCTTTCCTGGCTTTTCTTTGGCAGGACAATAAAATTTCATCGAGGAAATGTAATAAAAGTGCATGAAAATATTGTTAAAAAAACGCAAACAAATAAAATGAAGAGAGAAAAAATAAGCAACCGAAATGTGGGAACTATAAAATATGCACACAGAATACAAACAATGTGTGTGTGTTTTGTTTATTTGTTTTTGTTTTTTTGTGGTAATTCATTCACATTGTACATATTGTTTATGCGAAGAATAAACATATAAATACAATTTTACGATGAGAAGGCAACTTGCATACTAAACAGTTTGTCATACACAGCAGTGTGTGTGTATGTGTCTGTGTGTGGGTGCGTGTGTTTTGCAGAAATGTCTTTGGATGTGTACTTCGGCCTTAACTCTGACAAAAGCCCAACATATTTTAATCAAAGTGGCAATAACGAGAAATCTCCCGCTATTGACTTCTTATTAGTAACAAATAAAAATGATAAAAAAAATAAATCGAAAAGAAATAGAACGACTTGGCAATTCCCTGTAAAAAATTATTCAACTAAATTTCGTTATAATATATACATATATATAAGAAATCTGTCACACTTAGTTGTTCATTTTGTTTTCATGCTATCTTTTTTTTTATTACAATAATTATTGAAGACTTTTTAGTGTTTTGAGAATCATTTACACTGTTTCAGTTTTTCTGAAATATATTAGTTTTGTAGAAGCCCCATCTATTCATATATAAGATTGAAGTTCGTTTGATTTTTGGGGTGAATTGAAATCGCATCGATTCGAAACCGTTTTGAGCTTTGTATTTAACGTAAAATGCCCTAAATTTCTGCTATCGTCCTTTGCATCTAACTTGCATAATAAGCTGTTTGCATAATCTTCAATTATTTTATATTGCACACACTCACACACACACACACGCACATATGACCAATAAGCAAATGGGGGAGGACTGCAAATGAAATGAAATTGCTGATGCGTTGCGACCGGCGACGAAAGTTGTTGCCGCAAATTATTTCCGTATTTTAACATTAAATCATAATTAAAAATTTCAAGTAAAACAACTTACAAGTCGGCAAACAACGACGTCGTCGTCGACGTCGACAGCGACTGCAACGTTGGCAGCAGCGAACTTTGCGCTTTACAAAAAGTTGTTGCATACTTTTTCGGGCCTGTTTCCGGTTGCCGCTGTTCGCGTCTAATTGCCGCCACCGCTTCCCTCGGCTTTGCCTGCTGTTTGGTGGTGTTGCCTTTCTTATCCTGCCTTCGTTTACGAAGGCGACATAAAGACAACAAGACAGCAATGCTTAGCGGCGCTGCTGCGTCTGCTTTTTGCTGTGGTCACACACACACACATACGCATCGCGACCCCTCCTTTGCTGGCCATCCGCAGCAGACTTGCGGCTCACGTGGCATGTACTTAATTTTCCTATGCTCATCGCCAAGTGGGTTACAACTTTTTGTTTTTTTTCCTGCTTTTTTTTTGTGTTTTTTTTTGTTTATTTGCTGTGCGCAATGCACTGCTGGCAGCATTGAAGGTTTTCTCAACTCGTTCAACAAAATTTTGTACAAAAGTTTCATAATTAATTTCATGTTAAGTGGCAATCCGTAACGTAACGTAGGCAGTTCGCCTGCAACTCCAATTGGCCCCGCCCCCACCGCCCGTTGGCACATCATCAACACACTGCTGCTGCTGATGCTGCTGCTGCTGCTGATGCTGATGCTGCTCGCCGTACTCGTGCAATATTTTTTTGGACCGTTGTCTTTAATTTGAATTGTCATTTCCTGTCTGAAACACTCGACGTTTCCCGCACCCGCACATTTGCCGGGCCCCTAGCGGTCTGCCAGCCATCCGGCTCACTGCCACGCCCCGTTCCCCACTCCCTGCTGCTGCTGCTGCTGGTGATGCGCACGTTCAACTTGATTAGCGTAACTTGTAATGACTCGCACGAGCTGCGACTGGGGGCAAACTTGTTGGCCAGGAGTCTCTCTGGCTCCTGCCTGGGCTTTCCCACAGCCAAAACACTCACTTACATGGGTAAATATGTACTCAGTGTGTGTGTGTGAGTGCGTGTGTGTCTGTCTTTCGTATTTGCAAGTGGTTTTCATAATTACTTTGTGTGTTCACTTCAAATTATCTAAAGCGCTCAAGTTGCGCCTGTACTTGAGCTAGACGCCCATCTTCCTATCTGCCCCCTCCGATTTAGAACTTATTCAATTTGTTAAAAATTTACCACATCATCGTAATATAATTAAGTTTTCAGCAGAGAATGAATGAGTATGTTATATGTTGGAATTTCCCGGAATTTTAACCCTCAGTTTATTGAGAAAAAATATACAATTCAAAAGAAAATCATATAATATTAGCTATTTTCCAACAATATATAAAATTAAAAATTCTGTAGGTTTAATTTAAATAAAAATTAATAACCAAGTTTTGAACAAAAGTAAAACTTTGGTCTTATTTTTAGACCGGGCTTGCTCTCTTTTTAGCCAAATCTGCTTTGTTGCTCGACCGAAGAAATTTGTTTTGCTGCTTAACATATATTAATAACTACAGATAAACACTACTATTTTCCACATTCAGCTAAAAATACTGTAGGATGACATCAGAAGCAATCAGTATTTTGAAGGAAATCAGATTTAGTTTGGCCAGATTTTCCGCCCCTCCCCCGCTCTTAAACAATTGTCTCGCTTTGTATAATAATCCGAGCATTACACAATTTTTATAAAATGGGTCACGTTGCTCGAAGACCAAAAGAGAGAAAGGCGGGACGGGAAGATTTCCATTGGGGCAGACTTCCGCTTCATGCTGCTGATGGCCGGCTGCCAATAAAACTGTGAGAAAAACAACTGTCGTCGACCAAGAAATGGGCATAAAACTTTTGCTTTTTGTTTGGCATAAATATGAATGTGGATGGATTTGGGTCTAGATGGGGTTGAGGCAGCAGCCGTAGCAGCCGTAGTACCAGTTGCCACTGCGGCACATTTCAACAAAAATGGACGAGACTGAGCCGAAAGACAGAGGAGAGACAGCTGATGCTTCACTCCTCGCACGTGACAGGGATGATGGTTTAATATTATGACAGCTTCTGCGGAAGCAATAAATTTTAATTTCATAAGAATCCATCTGCATAGAGATCCATATAGAGTTTGGTAACATATCACAGAATTTTTTACAAAATTTGTGCATATTTTTAATGGAATTTTTCAAATAAATTTTTTATTCACATTTATATAAATGAAACTTACGAAGCAAAAATGCTTGAAATTTTCTTATTGATTTACTCAATTAAACCTCTTGGAAATAAACACAACTTAATAGATAATCTCTGTGATTTACTGAAATCCGAACGCAACTACTCGACAGCCCAGGGAGCTGGATAATGGATTTGGATTTGGGTTTCGGTCGTTAGCTCGGTTCACAGTTGAATTGGCAAGATAAATGTTTATGTATGATAAATTCATGGCTGTAAAATCGAAGCGCGAATGAAATCAAGCAACGCATAACAAATGTCATTTATAGCTAAACAATTTTGCCACACACACCGAATGGCGATGGGGGGACTATCGGGAACAGAGAAGGGCAGAAAAATGGTGGGATAACGAGGTATCCCCTCCCCCCCCCCCTACCAAAGCCAAAATCGACGATTGATGCGTTGTGAACTCATGGCCATGGCCACAGGCAAATCAGAAAACACTGAAAGCCAAACAATAAATTGGCCAAATTGTCCATGAGTCCACGCTGGTTGGTTTTTTGAGAGGGTTAGGGTTATTTATCAATGTTTCTGGTCAAGCGAAAAACAGTAAACTGTTATTATTTGAAATCGATATATGTGCCAAATTCTATTTTGTTTTTGTGAATTGGAATCAAATTTTAATTGGCTGCAACTGTTCGGGGAAAATTTAACAATTTGTTTTGATAATTATAAATGGAAATTTGAATTCAATTTGCCAATTTCCGAGTTTGCCATTTTGCCGGTTTTCCATTAGGCTAATTGTGCTCATTGCTGCAATAATTATTATAAATTATATCAGCTTTTTCAGCTGTAATTAGTTTGTTAAAGCATTTGGCAGAAAAAGTAAATAGTTGGCTAGATCGTGTGTATATAAAACACGGATAAAGGCACCATTTGGTGTAGCCCAGAAAAAGGACTACAAAAGCAGACGAAATGTGCTGAACATTTCCTTTTTATACCTCTCACTTAGGCGCGTGAATCCCTTTTGTAATCAAATGCACAGAAAATTCTATTCTATTCAACAAAAAAAAAGTATGTATATATAATAAAAAAAAAAGAAAAACAAGTATCCCAAGCCTCTTTCGTGTTGGCCCTGATGGGCTTTGTGTTTGGCGGCTGTGTTGTGGGTGTATCCTGACTATCTTCTCCTATTCGTGCAACTGTGTATATGTAACTAAATATGCGGGTGTGTGTGTGTGTGTGTGCGTTCCACTTAGGTTTTGCTAAAAAGTAACAATGCCTGACTATGAGATTCCCAGTATCTGCACATAAATTTTATATGCATATATTCAATTTAAATTATTACTTTGAACTAATCAAAAACATAATTTTTATTTCATCTTCTCCTCTTTTTAGAGTGCACTTTTATTACACATTTTTTATATCCTTGGGTAGGGTATAAAAAGAGTCGGTTAACATAAAAAACAAACAGCAAAATAAGTGAATTGGGCGCTCGCAAAACAAAGCAGCGAAATTATCTCCGTGGTCGTCGCCCCTGCCCCTGCCCCGCCCCCTTTTCAGAAACTATTACTAGAAGCGCCTAGACAACAGCGGCGAATAAGTAAACAACAATAATGAAAACAACAAAGAAAACAATAGCGTAATAAACTAGCAGTAAAGTAAAACTTGCCCAGCGAAAACTATAAGCAAAAAATATTCGCTTTGTTTTCCCTTGCGTTGAGTATTTTATTTTTCCAGCTGCACGCAAAAACATTTTCTTTTTTCTTATTTTATTTTTGAATACGGAAAAATTATTTGCAAAATATTTAAGAACACTTAGGGGGAAATAAAAGAGAATTGAATCGCGGCGCAAGTTTAATTAACAGTTTGCAAAGCTGAAGTTCAAAAGGCAAGTTTATAATCCTTGATAAGCCTTTCAGGAGACATTTATAAGGATCCCATTAAGTTCAACTTAAAACGCAGAAGTTGAACAAACTACAAAATACAATAACATGATTAAAAAAGTATTTTTTTAAAAAAGAGTTCAAATATACCGTTACCGAAAATTTTTGGTATTTCAATTGCTTATATGCTTTTTTCAAAACTGCATATATTTTGAATGTAGAACCGATTTAGATGAAAAATCAGAACAAAATGCCATCAAACGTGAAAATCGGTCCAGTTTTGCCAACGGTATGCATATTTTAAATATGACCCTAATGGTTCCAAGGGTTTTACATGTCCAAATTTTTCTCAATTTTGGCATGATTTTTGACCAAAAATTTGACTTCCTCATAATCGGGTTTAATGTTTTTTTTTATACTATTTGTGGCCAGTTAAATCGATTAAAAATGCAAACTCGCAATTTTAAATTTTGAAAAAAAATTTTTTTCGAAAATACACAAGGGGGGGTACATGTTTTTTTTCAAAAAAAATGAAAAATATTTTTTTTTCAAAACTGCATATATTTTGAATGTAGAACCGATTTAGATGAAAAATCATGAACAAAATGCCATCAAACGTGAAAATCGGTCCAGTTTTGCCAACGGTATGCATATTTCAAATATGACCCTAATGGTTCCGAGGGCTTTACATGTCCAAATTTTTCTAAATTTTGGCATGATTTTTGACCAAAAATTTGACCCCCTCAGAATCGGTCTTAATGTTGTTTTTATACTATTTGTGGCCAGTAAAATCGATTACAAATGCAAACTCTCAATTTTAAATTTTGAAAAAAAAATTTTTTTGAAAATACATTAGGGGGGTAAACATGCTTTTTTTCCAAAAAAAAAAAAAAATCAAAAAATTAAAATCATGACCAGAATGTCATCAAACATTTTTGAATTAATCTTTAGAGTAGGCGACCACATTTGGTAATTTGGTAAATTTAGTAACTCTTGCGGCGAAAACTGAGCGTTCATCCGGATGGATAGACAGACAGCATGACGGACATTGCACAAACCCAATATACTAGTTTCACTTCGTGAACGAGTATAAAAATAAACAGTTAAAAAAGGCTAAAAAGAGATTAACGGACACACAAAAGATGGAACATTAAAATCCTTTTAAATGTAAAAGTCTACTTTATATATATGTATATGTATGTGTAAAAAGTTCAGTCTCCAGCTGAAGTCTAATTGAAATTCCAAATCGATTACAATTAAAAATACCAACTGTTTGAACTGTTGACAAAACTCAAATGCCGTCCAGCCTTCATTTACCACTTACTCGAGTGCAGCACTTAATTTAAACAGCCTTGTCAACAGTTTGCAGCAGCTGTCCAGTGGAAAACTTTTTCTCAGAAAAAGAAAAATAATTGTTGGAAAAGTTGAAGCAGGCAGACATTGTCAATCAAAGCTGAAGAAAACCGCCGACCAATTCAAAATCAAAGTATGCAAAATTGCCAGAGTGCCAGTCAAACAGCAAAGACAAAGACAAAGAGCAAAACTCAAGAAAGAGACGCTAATTGGCCAAGTGACATTTGTAATGGTACTCCGGGCCATAAAAAGCCGGCGGGGGACATCGAGTTTGGAACGGGAGAAAGAGGAATACATTTAGAAATGGTAAAAGCCATAATCTAATTAAGAATCAAATGCGTAGAAAATGTAGCCAATCAGAGGCAAGCGAGAGCGAGACAGCACTAGACAGAGGTGCATTTCTGTGCGTTCAGCGGAAGTGATTTATGAATAGATCTCATTACTCGCTGTTTACTCATTCATTTAATTTCGCATCCTGACTTTGACACTCAATTGATCGGGGGAAAAGTTTCAAGTCCTTATGCCTGAGCTGATGTCCTGACACTTTTCAGCAAAAAGTTTCACACTTTTGCCAACTCTTGAACATTTTGACAGGCGGCAATTTGCTTGATTATTGCAATGGACCCCAAAGGCGGGGCCAGAACGGGAGAACGGACGGTGAAAAACGCAGTAAAACTTAACGGCCTTTAGAAAAGTCCTCGACCAGGGCTTTCATTAGTTTGGCACTTTGTCTCTGTTGCACACGCTCGAGTGGCCTTTAACTTGAGTGTGGGAGTGGGGAGGGGAGGAGGGGAGATTGCCACATCTTTGCAGTTTCTCGTTACTCGTCACTCGCTCCTCGCTCCCGCTGTCAACTGACAAAAGTTTAATGATGCGTTCAAGTTGCACGTGAATTGGCCACGTTACCAAACGCTCTTTGATGAAGTTGAAAAAAATATATATTTATTTGCAGAACTTTAGAAATCATCAGCAAAAGCTGACAGCGGCATTTATTTTTTGTTATACTCGTTTAAAATGTGAAAAACGTATATTGAGTGGATGTAATATAGACACTGAAAACTGAATCGATTTATTCCATATATATCCCTCCGTTTTAAAGCTACATACATACGATTTCTATAAACCGATTACTAAATATAGCACAAAAACTATTTTCGATACGCCCACAGAGGGCGTAGCAAATCGATAAAATATCTTGGGGCGGGAACACCAAATTGGGCCGATAGTTTTCTGATAACCCAAATTCGAAAATAATAGTAATAATAATTGGAACCGTTTTCAGCTGTGAACGAGTATTGCGCATGCGGTTACACCCGACTACAAAATGCCTCTTAGACTTTCTTAGAATTGCGTTACAGTTCATGATAGCGCTTAAGCCTATAAGGATTCCTACTAAACTTGTGGCAGTTGCCAACAAGATTGCCCCAAGGCTCAATTAAATTGAAAACTGTGTGCGTATTCTCAGCAGAGGAGCCTATCCATGGGATGGCTCATTCAGGCAGCAGAAGCATTTACTTCAATTAGATATATATACAGATATTTCATTAAAGCAGAACTCGAAGCATTGAACCACTGAACCACCGAACCATTGAACCACTCCAGGCAGACGCCTGCGTATTTTGGACGCGCTAATGGAGCGTGTGAGTTGGCCAGCAGCTGCTGCTCCTTCTGCTGCAGCACTTGGTTTGGTTTAGTCAACTGTGTGTGATTTGGCATTAGGTTGCGCAGGGAGGGGGTGTTGTGGATGACATCTTCACACAGCACGATTGCCTCGAGGGAGGGAGGTTCGTAGGTAGGGAGGGGTGGTCAGTTGAGGGCAGCTAAATTCAATATTGGCGCACAGGAAATTCATTGTTTAACCTTTGTTACTTAAATTGCTCAAATTCCTGCCATTAGTTTGACAAACGAGCCAGCGAAATTATTTTGTTGTAACAGCTACCCACACATACCGCACCGATCCCTCCCGCCACCCCCCACCCCAAGCGGATTTCAAGCTAAAATTTCACCACGGTACAAAGTGCAAAAAAACCCCTCCGCTCCCTTTCCCCCCACTCAGCTGCCTTTAGGTTCCGTAAACTGGCATTGTTGTCCTTACCGAGGTCCTGTCCCGAACTGGACTAGCTCTGGCTTCTGGCTTCTGGCTTTGCCATGCATTTTATGCCATTGCTGCAGATTTATTTGCGGTTTTGCATAATCACTGGAAATTAGTTTTAAATATTTACATTACATTTGCATTTCAATGTCGGCGGTCAAGCAGATTTTCAAAGCAGCAGCAGTCGAGACGAATGCGATTAAGAATTTTCCTAAATTCCGCAACAAAATGCTCAAACCTTCCATACAAAAGCGAAAATATATTGATATACAAATAATACTGAAAGAAGTTTGAGAGAGAACTTTTAAAAAATGTTTAACTATTTAGACAGACTCAGACAATCAAATTAGAGAATAAAAAATACCATATCTTATTTTTCCACATTATAAGAATGTTGCAAATATTTGGCATATTTTTTTCAGTTAATTATTTTAAGCATTCAACAGATACATTTTTTAATATGAAACATAATTCAAAAAGGATTAATTGAAAAGTTGCATTTAAGCATACAAAAATTCAAATTTATATATATATATATTTTTTACTGTATATATAATATTATTAATAAAACTATAAAATATTTCTCATATTTGGAGCACGATAGCACTTGGTGTTCGCACAGAAACACATAAGGAAAATATCTGCACAATTTGACAGGAAGACGTAATCCGCACTAGGCTGGGCTTGGCCCAGGCAAATATCTGGCTTAAATGGATGGGACGGGAGGCAGAGCCGAAGCTTCGACAGGAATACGGACGTAACTGTTGAGTAATGTGCCGAACAGGTGCCCACAGCAGCTGTCCGCCCATTTCATGAAGGGGGCAATATGGCATAGGGGAGGAGGGGGGATAGTGCATACATATTCGTGTTCTCAGTTTGGGAATTCTGGTCGTAAGTAAGCACGTAAAAAGTACGTCTAAACGAAGGCGCTAAGCTCAATATTAGACGTTAGAACGCTGTGGCAAGGTAAACATAATTTTCCACTAGTCAAACTACCAAAAGGAAGTTTTTCCATGTGTGAAAAGTGAGTGCTGTGTGTGTGTGTGTGTGTGTGTGTGTAACGAGTGCATTTGGTTTGCCAAACGGATGTCACAGCTTCTAGATGTTGTGTGTAAGTGTGTGTGTGTGTATAGATTGCTCCTCCAAAACCAGTTCCAAGATAACTTCTCGACATGGCTGCAGCATTGTCATTTTTGAGTTTGAGCAAACGCATTAAAGGCCAGCAAATAGTTCCGGCAAACGCAACGATATCCTTGCCCGGACACATTAGGCCACCAAATAGGCCATCAGTCTGCGGACAACTCTCGCGGTTTGCTTTTCTATACTCGTTCGAATAGCGAAAAAGGGTATATTCGGCTTGTGCAATGCTATTGAAACTAGAAAGTTTAAATTTTAAAAATATACTATATATTTATATTTTGTTTTTGTCTAATTCATTTTATTTTTTTAGACAGTTTTCTTTTCTAATGAAAATTTTAATAAATCGAGCCGAGTAAATTTTAATAATGAAACCGGTTTTTAACTGTTTTAAACCACGTACGAGTATTGCGCAGTCGGTTACACCCGTCTGCAATATTTTTACTCCGTTTTTTTTGCTGCGCTTGAGAATCCTTTTGGCTCGTCTTTATTTCGTCGTTGGTCCTGTGCGTTTTAATGCGGTTGCCTGGTTTTTTTTCCCGAGTACTTGGCCGCAGTTTAGACGACACAATTTGGGCTTGGACCTCAATCTGGTCTTGCCTGCAAATTGTCTGTAAATATCGCATAGACGACTTTATTATTTCTCAATCATTTGCTATTCTAGTCTATATTACTTCTCTCTTTCTACTCTTCGTTTAACAAACTTCTCGCTTTGCTGCTTTCTTTAAATAAATCAGTTGCTTTTTATCAATTTGTAATTTATTTAAATAACTTGTTTAACAGATTTTCTCACAATCGATTAATGCTTAAAATTTGTAGCATGAAATTCAATCGGAACTTGAAATTTGTGGCACAAGTTCGCACAAGTTGCGGTCTCAGGAGGCACTTTCGATTAATAACAACAGGGGAAAGCCTTGTAAGGACTAAGTCCTTGAAATTAATTATGCTAATTTTAATCCTTTTTGGCAGTGCTTTCATGCTAACAAATGACATTTCGACCAACTAATCTGGCCATTAACCGAACCGAACCGAACCGAACCAAACCGAACCGAACCGAGAAAATCTAGGTGGGCGCCCGCCCTGAGCCCATTTTGTGCCAACTGAGCACTTAATACACCAAAAAAGAAAACCAACAACAACAGCAACAAATAAAAACCGAACAAGAAATGAAAATCTTGGTTTGTGGGGAACTGGAGCTGGAGTTGGGCAACTAAGACCCTGAGCCATAATTTGGCCTTGGATTTGTAGCCCATTTGGGGGGCTCAGCTGCGACCATTTCCGAATGACCAACAACCTCAGTAGGCTCTCGCAGGCAAACAGGATTTGTGCCTTCGGGAGCAGTCAAACAAACGCATCCTTAAATCGGATAATCAGGCGCCCCTTCATGCGGAATGTGATATTAGAAATGTCTAAAATTAAGTCGAACAGACTTTAAAATAAAAAATTTACAAAAATCAAATTTAGTTAAATTCATCAAATTTTTTTTTAATTTTAAATAGTTTTTTAATTTTAATGTATAAAGTATCCATCAAATTTAAAACAATTCATATTCTATTTTTTTGTATAGTTTTCGGGTTTTAAATATATTAATGTAAAATATGGTTTATTTAATTTTTAATATTTTTTTGTGCATTAGTTGAAATCAAAAAAAACTTCTGTAGAATTTCAAAACCTGCTGGAACAGGTAAATTGAGCGGCATTTTTGCTTGATTACAGGATATTAAAAGCGTATAACAACTTCTTTACCTTTTATGGGCAGATTTTGTTGCTGTTCCGCTTTGGGGAGCAC
Organism: Drosophila micromelanica; assembly: GCA_004143825.1. Classification (NCBI taxonomy): domain Eukaryota; kingdom Metazoa; phylum Arthropoda; class Insecta; order Diptera; family Drosophilidae; genus Drosophila; species Drosophila micromelanica. The sequence goes on from SCDY01000311.1 coordinate 32,902, forward strand.
CCACAAAAGTGGAGCATTAGCCAAAAGTATATAATCCCTAGTTTTCCCGAAATGTCATTCAATGCGCTGGCAGTTATCACGGCTAAGCTCCCCATTCCATTCCAGGCACATTCCGGAGTGCATAAACATGGCCCGAAGCGAGCGAAGAGCGAAAAATGGGCGGGGGGCGTGGAGTTACTTTTTAAGGCGTGCTGCAGTTGCGCTGTGGCAGCTGCAAATGGAATTGTTTCCTGCCGTAATTTATAGAAAATGTATCTGACGCTGCTTATCCTTAGCCCACCCCCTCCTACCCCGGTTGTCACATGAGTCTGCTCCACTCGCTTCCCAACGGATTGCTGTCGTGTTTGTGCTACATCTAAAAATCCCCAATGTCAGCGATGATAGGTGGAGAGGGGGGGAGTGAAGGGGAAGGGGGAGAGGACGAGATGTGTGCAGGAGTGGGCTTCCCCAGCCCGCCCAGAAATGATTGAAGGATTTCGCTGCTGTTGCCGTGACTGCAGGGAAATACATACTCATATGCATATATTGTATCTGTGTGTGTGTGTGTGTGTGTATGTGTGTCGGAGCACTTTAGTTCCATCCGTAATTGATATTTTACAATTGTCTCTGCTGGCAACTGGCAAAATTCAAAATTCTCCACTGTCTCCGATTCCGGCATTAACTCTTTCCTTGGGAAACAGTGCTGGCCAAAAGTAAAAGCACGCTGATTCCTTAACAAATCTATAGTTAACTCAATTTAATGGATTATGCATGTATATACAATGTGCGGACTTAAATTATTCAGAATTTTGCACAAAAGAAACTTCCGGGCACATCATCAACTTGGCCAAAACTGAAACTGTAATCAATCTTGGGTTACGGGTGGGTTGAATACATATAAAAAGCCAACGAACCGCAACGAAAAGTTTCATTTCGTTAGAGGGCAAATCGTGAATTATTTGGCAAATGCCTTGCGGCAAATTTGTGCATCCGCCCACTTGAATCCGCCCATTTACCTGCTGCTGTTCACCTGGCGAAGATCAAAGCGAAATGTGTAACAAAATTGCCAATTACATATAAAACACGCAAAAACTGTCTGTGCCCGGGCACACCTGGACGTTGGCTGTTGTGTATGTGTGTGTGTGTGTGTGTGTGTTAAACCAAAATGTAAGTTAGAGCAGGATATGGTCTAAAACAAAAGGCCCGCTTTTGCTGGCAATTCAATTCAATTGTGAATTCAATTTTGTAGTTGGCAACGCGACGGCTAGCAATGGCAACGCCAACATTTGTGTGCCTGCAAATGAAGCATTCACACAACGTGTGGCAACGCCATGCGAGCTGCCTACGCTCGTGCTATCTCACTCGCGCGTGCCCACTTTTAGTTAGCATGTGCGACTGTGTGTGTGTGTTTTTTTTTTCTTTGCTTGCTTGCTTGTTTGTTTGTTGTTTGTGCTTGTGCGAGGCGTAAAACGAATTTGCACTAAATTCCTTGACTCGCTGCCCTCCCTTCCCCTTTTCCACACACACACACACACAGCCTGGGCACGTTCCCTGCTGGCCTGCTGCGTAGACATCTTTTCAGACTGCTCTTTCGCCTTCGCCTTTGCCTTCGCTTTCGCCGCGGCGCCTTCGTGTGCGCTTTATTGAAGCGAAATTGAATTAGTGCGACGGCGAAAGCGGAAGCGGTTGCTAAGCAGGAAATTGCCTGAAATCAGGCGCACGTAAGCCCCGTCAGGCCTCCCCAAGCACACACACACACACATACAGTGTTTATGTGTGTGTGTGTGTTTCATTAAAATCTCGAATATCGCCAGTTGGTCTCTGCACGCTTTTGGCTTTTATGCGACAATTTCGTCCCTGTTTCTGACTTCATTTGCATGCACCGTCCGCTGCTCCTCTTGATAATGGCGTTCATTTCATGTTAATGGATTTCGCACTTAAGCGGCAATAGTTTTGATTATTACAACTAATTGAAAGCCATTTAAATAATGCAATTTATATGCTCGCACAAGCTTGAGTTGTCTCTTTAACTAGTTGGATTTATTTTGCTTGGCTGCATAATTGATAAAAAATACTTGAGCTTATTACTTTTATATATATATATATATATGTATATATATATATTAAATGGATTTTTCACTTATTTTGTGTTCCACACACATTTCCAAAAGTCGCTGTACTTGAAAGTAAATGCATGGGAAACATGTGCCAGAAATACGTGAAGCGAAGCGTAAATGAATTTTTCATTCTTCCATTAAAATTTAAGTGCACATTTTCCGGCGCAACGCACGAGAGGACGGCCGGGACGGCCAACGCTGTGGAAATCACAGCCATTAAGTTTAAGGAAGTTTAGAAGTTGGAACAGGACGTGGCATCCGGTCCTGGTTGCCGGCCCCAAAAAAACTCTGCAAAGTGTTTACCGCAAAATTGTGAAATTATTAAGCATTATTAAAAGCGGAGTCTTTCATTATTATAACCTTTGTTTTAATCTCTGATCTCTGGTTTTATTTTTGCAGACTATATGCAATCGCTGTGCAAGAATCACTTTCTGCAGCAGCTCTATCGCAAAATTGATGGCGCCGTCCTCTGGTCCCAGAACGAGCGCAACTTGGACTGCGTCATCACCTTCCAGACGCACTCGATCCTGCAGCGCTTCATGCTCCGCTTCGACATGCTCCAGCTGGACTGCAACGATCACCTGCTCGTCTACGATGGAGCCCACGCCGTATCGACGCCCAAGGTTAGTATAAACAACATTAAAAGAAACATTTATGAAAATTCCACTTAACAAATCAGCTAATCACATATGGGTCCAGGTGTTAAAATTAAATCTTTTTTTCTGTTGAAATGCGTTAAAAGTTGTTTTTTAAGTTATTCATAGCCAAAAATGTGGGCTTCGAAAAAGGAAACTTTTAAATAGATATTAATAAATTTTGTTTTTGCAAAAAAATCCCCTAAATAAATGCATTTATTTTGTCACGTAATATTTATAAAAAAAAAAAAAGTTAAAGGTATATACCAACAATTACTAATTGAAAGTTGTCTTATTTCGAATTTTACTATCAAAAAGATTACATTAAGAAATTCGGGGAATTTGTTTTGTTACAAAGAGGCTGATACTTTTTTTAAGCTATTTATTATTTATTTATTATTTTAAGCTATTAGTAAGCTCATAACTTAAGAACACACTCTTCAGCTTTATACATTTCAAAAAAAAGATATTTAAGTAGGACACAAAATTTGAGCTTTATTTGATTTTCCTTTTCTTTTGTGCGTAGCCTTACAAAAACAATTTTCAAAGTATCTGTTAGTGTAATGGCGAAAATTAAGGCCAATTATTGCGGGGATGTCCCTAATGTTGGTAAAAGCCAAAGCCAAAGCCAAAGCAAAGCAATTGCAATTTGTGTCGCAGCCTCATGATCCACATGCACAATCGGAGCACGTTGATGCCTCTGACATTTTAGGTTCAATCCCTGCGGGGTTTCCACACACACACACACACACACACACACACACACACAGACACATGCGCATATATGCAAGCACACACACTGGAAAAATGTAGGCATAATTTTAGCCTCTGCGACATTTGCAATGATGACAACGGGCAAGAATGTCGGTCGGTCGTCCAGTGGGTGGTTGGATGGGTGGTGCTTGGGTGGTGTTTTGGGTGGTGTTTGGCTGCACCAATGCGGTCGCAATGCGGCGCCAACTGGCAGCTGCCAACTGCCTAGCTGAGTTGGCTGATAGCGCTCTGATTTTATCAGCAACAATTTTCATTTTTCATACGCCCCACTGCCTGCGCTGCATTATATTGTTATGCGTGGGCGTGGCAGCGTGTGTGTGTGTGTGAGTGTGTGTAAATGTAAGCCAAGGCAAGTGGCCAGAATGCAGCACAAAACCAGCTAAGCTAAAATCTCAAGTCGCAGAGAAACCACAAAAAAAATGCAGCTGCCAAACAAGACACGTAAGAAATGCGCCAGGCGAGAGTTTAACAAACTATGAGATGCCCTACAAAAAAATATATTTATTTTAAAATGAATTTAATACAAGGCTAAATAAACTTATTTTATGAAATTTGCAAATATAAAGAATTTTTTAATTTTTATCTTCTCGTTAATCAATTACAGGGTATTATTTGTTGTTCATACAGCTTCTGTGAGGTTTTCCAGCAATCCACCAAAAATGGGCCGCAACATAATTGCTGTGTCGGCCTGAATGAGCCATAAAAAATTAACGAGTCAAAGTTTATGACAAAATCGATGGCATTTTAAGCTTCTAATTACGAAAAGTCAAGTCCAAGTCGGACACTAAAGTTGAACTGCCAATCAATGGAACTGCCTTTTACCTTGGTAACAGGTTGTTACGGCCCAAGAAATTCCTGTTCGTTCGTAGACATTGCTCCTCTGGGGGTTGGTTTTTGATTTAATTTGTAATAATTATGACTATTTTTATAGAAAAAGTACAGTTGATAAAAATAATTTCACTTTGATCGTCATGTTAATTCAATTTCTGTGTGGATTAATTAGTTAAAATTTAAATTATATTATCTGGTCTATTTTTTGAACTTTTTCTTCATCATAATTATTTTAAATGTTTTTTTGGATTTTTTATTCGAAAATAAAAATTTTGGCAGCAAGTAGTTGACAGCAATACTATATATAAATTTAAATAAAAATTTACTTTTCCATTTATTTAATATTTTAATCATTTTTACAATATTTTTCGCAAATTAGCTTTCTATATTCTCTATATTGTTCAAAGCGGAAAATCAATCAAAAACTAAATCTATTTGCCTGCGACCACAATTCAAACTTACTTTGGCCAAATGCAGCTGAAATGGCTTCTTAGTTCGCAAGCCGATTATTTTTGCTCTTGCATTTTGGGATTTCTCTCTCTGTTCTTTGTTTTTGTGTCTAGTCATATGTCTTAAGAGCCTTTGGTTAAATATTTGCCAAGTGGCTTGTTTTGCAGCCGACTTACAGCTGTTTTTGGGGATGGCACCTGGAAGTCAGAGTCGTCTAAGAAGCTTTGCTTTTTGCCCCAGTTGCTAAGGTGTGCTTTGTGTGCTATGTGGCGTATGAGTGATGCGTCTAGATTTATGAACTTGGCTGCAACTTAATTCGAGAGTCTTGAGCTCATTTGCATGCCACCCAAGCAACCAACGGCCGCAGCAAAGCGAGCCAAACCGAACCAAAAAAAGAAGCCAATAACATTTCAGTCGAGAGTCGTCTCGGCATGTAAATACTTTGGCCCAAAAGACGTTGTCATGCAAAATTAAAATTGTGCCCCTCCCTCTCTCCCCTCTGGGCAAGCGCACAAAATTTCAGTTGAAAAGTTGGCGTTATTGGGGTCTGCTGCAACAAAATTAAAATATGCCACAAAGCGTCGCACGTCGAAGATGCCGAGCAACTGCAGCCCCAGGATCCGCAGTAGCTGCTCCAAAGGACCCCAGGACGTTGTGTCAAGAAAGGCAACCGCAGCAAAGGCCTCAACGCTGACACGCACACCCACACACACACCCACACACATACAATCTGTGTGTGGACTTTGATGAACAGCGCTGCAACTTTCAGGTTGCACATTCACTCGGCGTGGCACGTGGCAGAGCGGACAGACATGCTCATCGTCGAGCTAGCTGTGCACTTTGCGGCATCGGTGTCGTTTATGGGCACAGGGACGGCAGGACAGCCACAGTGGCAAGCTTTGATGTTGTTCAAGTGAAATTTTTGAAAAAAAAAAATGAAGTAAATTTTGGATACATGAAATATTTACCAGACTTGAAACAAACCTTAGCTATTTTGATTTTTAAACTTGTAATGCATATTAGATATTAAATTTGAAAAAATTAATTAATTAAACTCAATTAGCAGCCAACTATTCTGACCTAATAATGCTTAAGCCTGGCAACTAAGGAGCACACAGCTTCCAGGAATCGGAATTTGTGCGGCTCCTTGTGTGCATATTTAACCGCAGCTTTGCAGCGCAACAAGGACGAAGCACCGTTGCTGCAGTCCTTGAACAGCAAAGGCTTGAGAACTATCTGAGCTTCTGGCAGCTGGATGCCAACCCACGGTAGTTGGGGGAGGGGGGTGGCATCTGTTTCCATGGCATTGATGGAATGTCACGCAGCAGAGTTGGCTTTCGTCTTTGTAACATGGCTAACAAGCTGCCCGCTTTTCGCCACTTGCACATTCTTCAAATTGAGCTCCACGAGCAGTTAACTCAGGCTAAATGGGCGCGGTCAGAATACATATTAGTGGCAGGGCGAAGAGGGGGGAGAGACTGCATAGCTTAAAAGCAATGCATATTTGTCTCTCTCTCTCTCTCTCGCTCTCTCTCTCTATCTCCCTTTCTATCTCTGAGGCAACTCGTGCATGTAAGCTGCAGCTTGGCTTAGATAATAATAGTAGATAATAATAATATACAAATATTGACTGAAATAATTCCTTTGTAAAAAACTAAATAGCTAAAATACTATAGTATCTATATAATATAGATCAGTTCTAGAGAATAGTTTTAATAGAACTGTAATTCCCTCTGTAAGAGTTTAATTACAGTTTATTTAGAAATTTTGAAGCAAGCTATAAAGGTAGTCGTCTGTTCATGGGCGTAGTCAGAATCTGAACTACGGGATCAAAATATAGGTAACAATTATACATTTAATAAAAAAAAAACAAAACGGTATAAATTATTTGCAAAGCTAAGTTTTAGGGGGTCAACTGGCCACACCCTCTGACCCGCTGTGGCTACGGCCATGTTAGGGGTATTCCTCTTATGTATTTTTGACTATTAATCTCTACGTGAAAAACATTTTCAGATTGAATTGATCGAATTATAATATCCTCTGTAGGGGTAAATTTATATTCTTTTTTGGAATTTAGAAAATTATTTCGAAACGAGTTTTTTAGGAATACATTTAAGTGTACATGGGCTTAGTCAGAATCTGGACTAGGGTATCAAAATGTCGGTAACAATTATTTATTCGACAAAAGAAAATATATATATTATTTTCAAAGCTGAGTTTTAGGGCGCCCGCTGTGCCTACGCCCATGTTAGGGGTATTCCTCTCATATTTTTTATGACTATTGATTGTCCCTCGATTCGACAACCGAAAACGGAGAGAATGCGAATTAATTACGCGAATTACATTTGCAGATTGACATATCCTGTCGCAACACGAAGAACACGGTAAACGCGATATTGACGCGCACGAACTTCGTGACTTTGAAGTACGTGACCGACGGCTGGGGAACGGATGCGAACGGTTTCAAGTTGGTGATAACATCGGTGAAGGATCCAAGTAAGTTGGCAAGCTAAAATAATTGGCAGCATTCTCATCATCCACCTCCCCCAACCCCATTGTAGAGCACACGTGCAAGGACTTCACGTGCGCCACACGCGAGTTCTGCATAAATCCCGATTTGCTGTGCGATGGCGTCAACCACTGTGGCGACAATTCCGATGAGTCCGTGCAGAATCTATGCCAGAGTAAGTAGCCCAGAGTAGGAAGTTCCATTGAAGACAACTAACTGGAAGCGTTCCCAACTTTAGATGAGACAACGAGCACCGTGTTTGGCGTGGACATGACCTGGTTCGTGCTGATTGTGGTCGGAGTCCTGTTGGTGCTCAGCGCCCTCATTGTGGCCATCGCGATCTGCGTGTGCCGCCGCCAGGACGAGAACGCGACCAACCAGAACACCGCACTGCAGCGTGAGTAGCCCCCATCGAATCTGACATTATGCAATTCCTGATCCTTGATCCATGATCCTTGCAGTGCATCACAATGCGGAGACGAACGGATCGTCGAAGCATCTGCATTACCATGGAGTTGGCGTTGGCGTTGGCATGGGCATCGGCGTGGGGGGCACGCTGACGAGGGAGCACACGCAATTGCCGCCGGCGTCGGGAAACTGGCATCACCCTGCGGGACCATCCGGGTACCACCGCATTCCACACAACTACTTGAAGATGGCCACCAAAGTCCGTCCCATTTGGTGCTTGGCAAATTCCGTCAATTAGGTCAGGATCTTTCGCAAAACTCAACCGGACTCAGCCAGACGAACATCGCCGTTGCTGGCAATCATCCGAATGCCAATGCCGCTGTCGGCGCCGCTCAAAAGGACGAGTGGTTCGTCTAAGCTGCCGAACCAGTTCCGGTTCAGTGTGAAAGAGACTAAAAAATACCAAAAAAAAAGAGGAAAGAAAGAAAAGAACAAACCAACAAAATAATTGACTTAAGCACAATAATCTGCACTTGATAAAGTGATTTTATGGATATTTGCAGAGCATTAAATGAAGTAAGCAGCAAATAAATTAATGAAATAATTAGTTAATAATGCAATCATTTCGTTGCAGGACTGTTTGACTATATTTAACAACAAATAATGTGGACATCACCGCGCAGGGTGTATATTTAAGAGATCTCTACTCGTACCCAGGCAGAATCTCGAAAGCGTTGGGCAAAGGCGTGCCGTAAATTGCACAAATTTGTCGGATAGCCAACGCAACTGTATATACTTTATATATATATACAAATATATATAAATAATTAATTTAAATTAATTTACAATTAACACGAATAGCTAAACCCGATAACAAGAACAAATAAACCAACCAGAAAATTGCATCAAATTAGAATTAACGAAACATATTATAGAACATAGATATACCGCAAACCGAAAAGTCTAGGCGTAACAAGTTAAAAGAGCCTTCAGCTTCACGAAAGAGTCCTTGCAATTCCCTAACTGCAGTTATGTAATATAATTGTTAGCATTTCTTTGATTTCGTTTATTTAATTCAATTTATATATTCACTTGATTTTTTTTATGATAATTCCAACCGAACCGTGAGTAAGCATCAGAAATGAGAACAATCGATGGCATTTAAAAGAATTTTTTGGAACAGCAATAGAAACCGTTAAAGGTATTTAAGCTCAATTAAAAAAAAATACAAAAAAACGATAAACGATAACGATTAACTGTCATTAGCATATAACTTGCAACTAATACAAGTATAAAAAGTATATTGAAGCTAATATTTTAAAAAATTGAAATCGGCCCGAATTCTAAATATATTAATATGGACACAAGAACAAAACATAAACAAGGGATGTAAATAAGTAGTAGACAATATTGAAACAAAAACACACAAAACTTCAAGGATTCAACTCACATTCTTCTCAATGTCATGGTCCAAAGTTTGGATACGATACACATAGATCATTTCTGAATAAATCAGGAAAAAAAGTTTCCAAAAATAAAAACATCTATAATAATTTCACAATCCTTTGAAACGGAAGATAAAAGAACGGTACCACAAACATTGCTAAATGACAAATTTTTGAGACATTAAAGGACAATACAAAACACAGTTTTGCTCTTTTTGATGAAAAATTTAACTGAATGCATTTTCGAAGTAAAATACTGGAAAACAGTCCGCATACATTTTTCTACAATCAACCAATGTAAAAAACATTTTGCTACAAATCGAACAGATACGATTATATAAACTAACGAAAAAACAAAAACAGTTAAATAAACGCAAAATATTAAATAAAAATGCTTCAAAACGATTGTAGTACTTCCCGCCGTTAATATTTTTTTAAAAGTACATATTAAAGTTAAAAAAAATAATACAAAAAGTAAAAATAATTATAAATAAAAACCGCTGCTTACGATTCGTCTTTCAAAATACTTCCATAGGACAGTTAAATATTTGCATAAAATAAATTAAGTTATTTTCTCTTCTTTTCTTTTTTTTTTTTAATACAATAAATGTACCTACATACAGATAAAAATAATCAGCAAGTCTAGGCGTTTGTAAAGATATAAAAACTAGCTGCAATAAACAAATACAACACATATGTTCCGAAACCTAGAAGTTATTAAAAAAAGAAAACATAAATGATAAAGGCAGAAATTGAAAAATTGCCTCTTTTAAAAAATGTATTCAATAATTTTTGTTAATTTTCGAGCTTTTTTAATTCAATTAGATTTCTTTCAATAACTTTCGAAAGCTTTGTAAAATTGATTATAACTTTTTCTAGATTTCTAAAATAATATTTGATGAAATTACAAGTTAGGTAAATATAAAAAAAAACCATGCAAATATTTATCGTAAATTATAGGGAGATGATATTATGATAAAAATGAATTTTTAACCCAAAATTAAAAAAACAAAATAAATTGTATTAGGCGTCAAATTTTAGAAAAGAAAAAAAAACAACACATTAAACCGAAAATAATTCAAACATAACTTAAAGAGCAACAAATACTTAAAGTAACAACCAATTAATCTAAATTATTTAAAATGAATACTAAAAACAAATAACAACAAAAATTAATCATAAAATTGTTTTATATGCAAAAACTAATTTATGCAATACAGGAATATTAAATACTAAAAATTATGCTGGTTTGGCAAAGAATTGTAATGAGAATATCTGTAACGATTGTGTCGTATATGAATGTAGCTAAAATATACAAAACGAAAAAAAAATACAATACAATTTAATCCAATTAGCGAAAATTATGCGAAGCCAAAAAAATCTTTCCTTGGATATCGTAAATGCTTATGCAAACTGAGTTAGGATTGGAGCAGTTAAAGGATATTGAAAGATTATATAGCCACAGAGTACCAAAAAAAAAGAGACCCAAAAGTGTTTGTGAGCTTTTCATTTTCAATCTGTAAATGTTTAAATGTGTTAAAAATATAATTTGTTTTGGAAATTTCTTTTCTCTCTCTATCTCTCTCTCAGTCTCTCTCTTTCTCTTTCTATGGAAAAGACTTTGCCACAAATAGTTACACTTTACGTCTGTTTGTATGTATATGTATGTATGTACTTTAGATATTACAACTCTATCTATAATAAAAACGCTCCTAATAAGTACTAAAGCCATTTTGAATCTATCTTTAAAAAGAATTGTACGATCGTTTCAACGGTAAACAAATGCAATTAATCACTTCACGGATCAAAATGAAAAAACTACAAAAAAAAAAAACCAAAAAATCAGCTATACTAAAATCGTAATCGTAAAACCCTCTTAACATACTCTCATCCATCATGTGCATATATCAAAAACTCGTAAATAATATCGTATGCATTTCATATTTAATTTTTCACTTTTTGTTAAAACCAAAAATGCTGAGGCGATTGTAAACCGAAAGAGGAACTTTGTAGGGTATAAACGAGTATTACTTGCATACGTATGAAGAAGGCCCTGCATATGAATTGTAGTGCAAATGTTAGACGAAATTTAGATGTAGTTGTAGGAGTGCGTAGGAGTGAAAGTACTTATGTAAGTATGGTTTTTATAGGGCCCCCCCTCTATATAGCGTGTGGAGCAACGCCGAAAATCGTTAATCATCATAACCCGATATGTATACACAGGCATAAATTTGAACTCGAATCAGAAATAACATTGAAAATGGTTGCGTTAAGTAAAATGCTTAGCTTTGTGTTAAATTGCTGTTGAATGTAAATGTACAATGGATACTAAATATGATGGCATTAAAATTAACAATTTACAATTTAAACAACCCACAACAAACGACAGAAATAAAGAATACAACCAATTTCATTTCATGTTTTATTTCCTTTGCTTTGGATATATCATTTTCGTTAGTTTCTCTACTTAAATATATTGAAGTCCTGAATCCTTGTTAGCGTAGAATTGTCTCGTCTAAGCATTCATTGGCGTTTGAGCTAATCTCGTGCTCCGCCTCCGGAGCAGCTTTCTCCGTTTTATTGACCGATTGGAGACGCTCGCAATGCCTCTGGGCCAGGGTGTTCACTAGCGACACCACAAAGTAGGATACAATGACAAGGGCGACCAGCTGAAAGGCGAGCCCCACCAGGCTGAAGCTGGTGAATGAATCGTCTGTCGTCTTGCGGTGCATGCGTTGCTTGGTGGTTGTCAAGAGGTTTTGGAGCGATGTCTGCATTTGCTTCCCAATCAAGGGCAATTGGCCCACGTTATCAACCAGACGGCTGACGAGATCCTCGCTGAATGCAATAATAACGATCAGCTGCTGTAGGTTCGACTTGAAGATCGCCTTGCCGATCAACGTGGCGATGAAGAACTTCCAGAAGGGCACCAGGAAATGGCCACATGCCACGCCCGCCAAGTCGAACAATGGATTTGGCACGCTGGCGCACAGCAGGATGCCCAGGAAACCAATGCGCAGCACGACACGTTCCATCAGAAGTTTGCATTTCTCAAGGAGGAGCAAAATTCCGCCACGACGTTGAGGCTGTTCCAACACCGGGCATTTGTTAGCGAGACGTGCTGCCCTGGCCATAAAATAGGGCGGCAGTTCACCCAGGGCTGTGCCCACGCCCCACAGAAAGGTTTCAGCGCGCACCTTGCTCAATATGTTCCACATGTCTGGCAATTGGCGCACATACGGCTCCCTTGGGCAAACCTTCAGATCCGGATACGGCGGCGCTGGAAAGTCCAGTGACTGGCATTCATAGGCAGCCAGGGTAACGCCAGCAATATGTGGTCCCAGATACAGCAGAAAGGTATGCAGCCCAGTGCCAAAGCCCACCGAAGACAACAGGCCCAGGCCCAGCCAGTAGCTGCCGAAGCCCAGATTATGCCGAAAGATCTGCATATACTCCACATGCGGTCCCGGCAATTTATAGACTGCAATCAAAATCAGGAGGCTGGCAAAAAATCTCCGATCCAAAAGCCGCATTCCAAGCTTGAGAGACAATGCAAGCAACTCGAAGAAGCTGTATTTTAAGGTCTTTAATGGACGCCGCCATATCACCAGAGATTTTAGCTCCAAGTGTTCCGCTTCGGCGCTTGCACAAATTGGTAGCGAAGTGGCTGTGCACACGTCACCATTCGAAGACATCCTCTTTCTCATCTCACTGAAAGATTAACAATTTGTTATTTTGACAATATTCACAGCTTGTAAACAGAAGTATTTGTATTTCAAATTACAAATATATAAACTGATCGAGTATATGCATATATAGAGTAGATTTAAATTTCAAAACAAACTGATGAATTCACAAGTACAAAAATATATAAATATAAATTGAAAATAAATCGCATAGTTATTTTTTTATCAGCAATCATTCACGTTGTATCCAATTGAGTTTGATCAACATTTAGATAACTGAACGCTTCCAACTGCCAATTAGCCATAGGACCCGGCGGCTGTGGTTTTAACTGCAAGTCCTCATCCTCACAACGATATTTGTGTGCGCTAATCTGCTTTATAAACGTGTCCAGTTCCTGGCTATCGACAGTTCCCAAAACATTCGCTTGTAAGTCCTTAAGCAGCCGAGCACTGCGACGGGAGATCACACAATTAAGTTAAAGATTTGTCATCGATATAATAACTACGTACATATTAATAAAATGGGGCGCCTCAAGGCGCAGCGTGTTCACCAGCGGCAGCAAGTGACGCAGTGGTAAAAGATGATTCCGTGGCTTTGTGGTAGCTGGTTCTGTGCGGCACACAATCAGTTTATTTATCAGCAGCTCCAGAGAGGCATTGAAAACGTGGAGCCTCAACAACCACGCCTCCTTCTCGCTGGAATATGCGTCGAGGAGTCGCAAGTGGGCGGCCAGTGCAGCTACAATACGCTTCTTACTGGTGCGCTCGTTGAAAATGTGCAGCTGAATGACGGACAGACAGCGGACGTAATCATCAATGCGTTGACTGACAAGTACTTTAATTAGTTGTTCCAGCTCCGGGCTTATATAATCCGGCGTTGTCGTCAGCTGAAGTATCAAACGAAAGGTTGCCTCAATTAGATTTCAAGTAATTCGAGAACATTTTTTCGTACCATTTTGTAATGCAGCAGCGGTTTCCATATGCGATTGGTGGGCAAAGTAATCAGCTCACATTCGAGCAACTGGCGAAAGCACAAGTGCATCTCCTGCACGTGATGCAAGATCAGCGTGTCGCCGCGTGCCTTCACTGCCAGCGTTGAATCGGAGATGTGGGTCAACAAGGCATCATAGGTGAGCGTATTTAATGGCAGGCTATGCTCCAGTCCCAGCTGCAACGCGATAATAGCGCAGAACAAAGACTTAATTTGGGGCAGGTTCTGTGACAGGTTGCACAAAGCCCGTACGCAGATGTCGCGCAACTGCTCCGCTAGCTGCATGGATCTTGCCACGTGCTCGTGCACATCTTCCAGTTCTTCACGCTCCCGGTGCAGCACTACGAGCATGAGGGCCAAGCACTCGTAGCCGTAGAGAGCTGCACGGATATATGGGAGACATCGGAGAGTGCAAGAGAGGATATCTAGAGACGTGCTTACCCAGATACTTGTCGGTTACTGACACACGGAGCATTTGCATCGCCAATGTTTCGTACATATCGCACACCTGGTGGCCGCGCAGCTTGTCTTGCCTGAGCAGGGCATAAAGACATCGCACGCATACGCCATAATTGTGCAGCAGTTCCTGTTGTGCTTCCTCCTGCCCGTGGCCCATTAACCTGACAGATAGCTCGGCGTATCTATCTTGCAGAGCCTGCGCCGTGGCCACCAGAAGCTGCTCATTGCCTGTCGCCTCAATCGAGCGGCAGATGTTGGTGAAGAGTATGGAGAATTCGGCTTCGCCAAGCGCCTCATCACCGAGGAAGATGTTCAAACAGTGCCTCTCCAGCGCGTAAATCAGCTACAAAATCCACTCGTTCACAAATGATATCCGTTTATAGAATGTAGAATGATTTATCTACTTACGTTCGGGTTGCTCTGCGCAATGGCATTAAAATCCACTGAACTATAGATGCCATAGATTACGGCGCGAGCTTCTGGCCAACGCGCAGTGCTTTCAACGAGATACGGTAAATGATGCAGCAGCTTGTGCACCTCGTGGCGTGCCTGCTCCTGGCTAGCATACTGCTCAGTGTAGAGCTCAAAGAGCACGCTGGCAGCATGCGCAGTCAACAGGATCAGCTCACTGCGCACGTCTCTCGCATTGAGCACATGCACGTAGAGCTTAAAGCGCCGTAGAGCTGGAAAGTCTTGCATCAGCTTCTGGAGATATCTCTTCAACTGCGACATGAACTTCTCATAGCTGGGGCTCTTTCGTACATTGTGCTGCGTCTTTACAAACGTTTCCAGTATGTGCACAAATATTTCCTGCTCCTGGTACTGGCGCTGTGCCAATGTTACGTACAGCTGGGCAGCCAAATAGCACACCGAGTTCGAGGCATGCGATGAGTCCAACATGACCAGCAAAATTTGCTCTAGGAAGCGGCGTGGAAATATTTCGGTGCTGACCAGGTGGCTAAACATAAAATTGATTAGTGTGTGATAACAGTGGAACAACAAACATACCGCTGCAGCGTTTGCAAATATTGGAGCGTTGCAAGCAGCAAGGGATTGGAGCTCTGCACTTTGAGCATCTCAAATTGAATAGCCAGGTATTTGTCGGTGCTTAGCTCGTTGGTAAACAGACGCAAATACAGGTTGCCCCTTTCATCACGCTGATGTCCGACCGCAAATTTATCCAGCATCGTTTCCAGAAACTTGTAAGTCTCAATATAACTGTCCTGATTGGCCATCTGTGGAAAGCAATTGCAATCTTCAGCACGATTGTTTAGAGATGTCTTTAATCTTTACCTCGCAGCTGAAGACCCAGACGATGAAGTTCAGAGCAGACATTGTGGCTCCGCAGAAAAGCTGATAGTGCTCGCCAAACATGTCCAGCATGGGCGTCAGCATTAGCTCACAGGTCTCTTTATAACTACAAAAAACACAATATTATTCTGGCATTAAATCTGATCACAGTCCCCACTTACAATATGCCATAGCGTGCGAGAACAGCGAGCTTAAGGCAATTATCTTTGAGTGACTCAAATCTGTGTGCATAGTCGGGCAGCAACTTGACCAGGCCACGCAGTAGTCTGAAAGACAATCTGGCCAAAGGCTCGCACAAGAATCGATCGAGGGAATTGTCCTTTAGCTGCAGTTTGTTCGTTATACTAAGCACCACCATTGTCCAGACATCCACCACGCGCACGTAGCACAGCACGGGATTTGTTAAGTCGTAGAATTCGCCGGCTAAGCGCGACGCAGATGACCTATCCTGCGATAGTACGCGTTCACAGTGCGCCAGCGATCCGGGCAACTGCTCCAGAAATGACTCCACGCGCTGCAGCACAAATGGCACGATTTGAAATATGTAGTTCAAGTTGTGTTCCCGATACGGATGGTCATAGCTCTGGCGGAATGCCTCGACACTGACGTTAAACTTCAGGCCCAGCACTTCAAAGCACTGGCCAACAAAGCTATGCGACACCTTGGCCAGCCAATTGTGCGGATTGGCGGTCACCGCCTGCAGGAAACTGTACACATACTCCGTTGTCGCGTACTGAAAAGCAGTGAAAGGATTTACTTGCTAGGACCTGGAGAATTGGTACCCACCTCCGAGCTAGCGCCCGTCGAAAGAGCTGTCAAGAAATCCATGGGTAAAAGCAAATTCAAGGCAACAAATTGAAAATCAAAATGGACGCCGCCAATAAAATCCGTTAACTTGCCCAGTGATGGCAAATTGTCGATGAGCGAATAAATGCGATTCATATCGAAATATTCCGATATTTTGCAATGCTTTCAAGAGGAAATTTAACGGCATCTGAGTACGAGAGAAAATGAAATAAAACAAGTATGTAGAGCTTTACAAAAATCCTCTTTAATTAAATTATTAAAATCTCAGGTAATTATGTGTTTGTTCTGTGCGATCTCTGGAGCTTAGAATTTTAAGAATTTTTCTTATAATATTTTTGCTTAGCTTTGATTCGATTTCATCCTCTGGAAAGTTTATTTCATGTTGTTTAGCGAAAGGTTTTTTTTTGCTGGCCAGAATTAAGGGCTTCAACTCGGTTGCTCCCGCAACGATCGCAGTAGAGATTTTCGTGGAAACCTCTTCCTTATTTGGAAACGTGTAGACCGTCGCTGGTATACTGATATTTTTAATGTGCGCCCAACGTTGAAAAGGCCTGCGACAAGATACAAAAAAATCCTCATAACGGCTCAGCAAATTGGCGCGACAAATTAGCCCGTTCACTTCAGCCTGGGATTGAATTGCCTAGAAGAAGAGAAGAAAGTGTTTGTTATCGGGTATTGTATTATAATGGCATTGTATACCTGAATATCAGATATGGCTATGGCGGTCAATAAATTCATGAGCACAATCGAAACAGTTAACACAAAAAATACGAAGAACAAAGAAGCCAAAATATTATCTTTGTAGTCCAAGTTCCCCTCCTCGAATTCACCCGTTGCCATGACGATGACCTTAAAGATGGCCTTAAGAATTGATTTCGACATGTTGTGGAAGTTCAATATATAAAACGATAGGCCAAATGAAACGACCAGAATGGAGTAGGGCAAACAGCTTTTGAAGAAGTTCTTGGAAACCACCTTGAGCATCAGAATATGCGTGGATATGGAATCTACTGGCAGATAGCCCAAAAGCTTGGTTAATCTTACGGCTATCAGTAGAATTGTGAAAGCGGCTATAATACGGCATGTATACATCTCAGGAGTGCTGTCAATTTGCCAGACAATCAGCATCGCAACGTGCGCTAGATTCAAAACACGGTCCAAGGACCACAAGCGGGGAATCAGGATAAGTTCAATGAGCTCGCATGCCGCAAAGAAAACGATGGCCGTCCAAGAGAGTAGCATGAAGACGCAATCTCTACCGCTGGAAAACGTAAGTAATATGTTTGCTGTTGCGCAGATACTGAGGATCAGGGATAGGACAAAGTGGCAGTAAAATGGAGGTGACAGGATCCTCCCCTTTTCCGAGATAAAGGTCGCGATCAGCGGATGGGCCAGCAGATGGCGCAGCTCCTTTGATTCGCCCATTGCGACAATGGGCTCCATTTCGTTCCTGTTCCTTGATTTAATATCGTCGCGCAGCTTGAAATTCGTAAAGTTCAGGGTTATCTTAAAGTTATCATCGCCACGCCTCAATTCGCTGGCGGCCAAACAATCATCGAAATGCTCCCTCAGGAGATCCGGCTCAATGTCCACAATGGCCACTTCCTTGAACGCGCTGCATGCGCCCAGATAGGCGCCATGGTGCAGTAAGGACCTCACGGCGTGCCTATGGTTAAACAGGATCGCATAGTGCAGAGGCGTCCGTCCACTTCCATCGACTTCGTTAATGTTCACTTGGCCACACTCCAGCAGCAGATCAAAGCAGCGCTTGTAGTCGCTCCAAGTACGCTTTGACCGCACATCCAGTCGGCCAATGACCTTTGACAGCAGCTCCAGGTTGGGGGGCAACGTAAACTGTTCGTGCTGCAGCAGCTTCTCGAGGGTATGCCAATTGCCATATACTACGGCAATCTCTGCCAATCTCGTGCATTCAGACTGCACGGGGGTGTGGTCAAGGCATGGCAAGAGGCTGTCAAATACGTGATGGGAACCCGTCTTGGTGCATTCCGCAAGAAATTCGAATTCGTCGCCCGGATACTCGGCCAGCAACTGTTGAAATCCCTCAGCATTGTCCTTGTGCAGTTCACTAAGAAGCTGGGCGCGGATAGCTTTCCTCGCAGGACGTACTTGAGGCAGCTTTATGTGGGGCATCTGTTCATGCAATTCTTCGCGCAGTTCACCATCGCCGTAGCTGTCTATATCCAAGTCTGGCTGATCTAGAAACAAGCGAACTATTTGCTCCTTTTGGGACATCGGCACCGAACTCAGCATCACATAGAACAATGGGGTCCCTTCGCAAGAATCCGGAATGTTGGGCGAAGCGCCCTTTTCCAATAGGAGTTTCATGCATTCCATTAACTCACGGCCCTTGTCCGTTCTTAATTTTAGGGCCAACGCGTTCAGAGGCGTCAGTTCATTATATTCGTGATTAACCTGTACGCCCGGATAGCTCAGCAGGACATTCAAATTATCAACATCTTCTGACTCGACGGCATAGTTGATGGCTGCCTTTTTCAAGCCTTCGTTTACCTACAAGTGGAATTTAAATCGGTTCAAATTAACAAAATTTTCTTACGCGGAGAAAACACCAAAAGTTTAACACTCAATTCCAGTACAAACGTCTACAGAAAAACTTCTTAGGTTAAGCAAGAAATTTTTTTAAATTTATTTTTTATACTCATTTACGAAGTGAAAAGAGTGCGTTCGGTGCTTGCAATGTCCGTCTTTCTGTTCGACCATCTAGCCGCATTTTTTTCTGTGCTGTTAAAGCTAGAAACTTCCCTCTTCTTGAGATAATGTGAGGATACAAAATACCATATTTCCGAAAATTTAAAAAAAAAAAAAAAAAACTTTGCAGCTTAAGATCGGATATCACAAATATCTTTTATTGTGTTAGTCACAAAATTTTCAAGACACTTTTCGGCTGACTTCCCCATAAGAACAGTAATATTTTAGACACTTTTTGACAGTTTTAAGCTTTCTTATTATGGTACACCACATCCAAACATGTATATTAATTTTTTCACTTTGTAATATTTTTTAAATGTTGCACTTTCAGTTCTCGTAAATTGTATTTTGCACTTGACTTAATTTTAAAATATTAATGAAAAATTCGCGCTTGAATTCTTCAAAACGAAATGGACGTAATTAACTTTCCGTTTGCACTTGAATTGATATATATATATAAAAAAAAGGTGTTTTTCTCCGGTTGCCTGAGAACACTCCATACATACATAGGACGCACTGCATCCGTGCTCAATGCAAAGCTTGATGAACTCCGCACAACCAGCGGAGGCCAGCGCTTTTTCGTAGATGCTATTAATGTTTATATCCGGCTGATTGGGATTGGCGTTTAATCGTAGAGCCTCTTTAAAGTCTTTCAAGTTTCCTTCGACTAAAGCGCGAGCTAATCGTTGTTGCAGATTCATGTTGCAAGCTCTCCAAGCTAAATATGTTGAGTGATGTATTATTTGAATACCCCATTACTCTTATCGAGTGTGCAAACGTACAAATAAATGCGAGTATATATGGCAATGCATCCAACTTTATCAAAGCCAAACCGCATCCACTATATATATTACTATATAAAACTGATGACTCGCTTAAACACTGATAGGGGTGAATAAACGTCTCGTATTAATTGAGTGCATAAAATATGAACAAACAGTTGTCCAGTTTATAGAAATTAACTATATTTCTTTAACTAAGTTTAATTATTATTATGAGATTTCAAAGGCTCTATATATTTATTAGGTTTTCGTGAACATATCGCTGTTTGGTATATATATTATGATACATATATATATTTAACTAATTTTACATATTTACAACAGAGTTTGGTATACTTTAGTTGTTTTGAATTAATGAAATGCCCAATAAAATAAAATCTTAAACAAAATTTGCTTTCTAACCACAAGCCAAACAAAAAGAAAGCTTAATTAAACTAAATTTGTGTTACAATTTGTCCTTAAGTTAACAGTTCCTAAATGCGTTTGGCCAAATGCGATTTATGGATGAGAACATAAAATGCAAGTTATTGCATCCAAATTTCAATAGCATTTTCAAGACTAGAGGCGTTTGTTCAATTGTCTATGCGAATACTTAAAATGCTCACGGTCACATATTCATTTGCCGCTACTCAATGATGAAGAAGCTCCATTCTGGCTAAGATAGTCAACATGCAACATGCAACAGGCACTTTAGTGACTACACCCTGGCTTGATGTCTACTCAATTATGTTCCTATTATAAAATAGATTTTTTCTTTTTTTGGTTTGAATGCTGAATACATCTTGTACTTGATGTCTCTTGCTCTGTGGCGGTGCTAATATTTCTTCATTTGCTCGTACGTGATGAAGAAGATTATATTCCAGGGGCCCATTCGCACCCACGTCGGTATAAATCCCTTATATAATGCTAAAACACCTTCGTTACGGATCGTCTGCACCGCGCAATCGAGACTCCCACTATAAAGCTTCGGTGCGGATGCAGCTGCAGTGGCCATGCCACCGTTTAGCATTGTCACATGCCTCTGATTCATCAGGCGCGTCTACAAAAAAAAAGGACGGACATTAGACATTTTTGGTGGTGTTCGTGCTTCACTTACCCGAATCACATCAATTGGCGTTGAGGCGACGGCGCTGCCCAAGCTGGCAATGAAGCTCGAACTGAAATCGAAAATATCAAGCTGAGTAAAGTTATGAAAATAAAATACTGTGTGGTGCTTACATAAAATGATTGGCTACGTGATCACCAAAGGCGCTCATCATCTGCAGCTTGCAAAAGTCATAGACTGGCAGTTCGACGGACGCAATAACCACCGCTCGCTGGGCCGTTGGGCCGACGCCGCGCCACAGTCCGCGCACACCCTCGTATTTGTAGATCTCTTTGAAGCAGCCGAGCAGGCCCAGCTTATCGGAGCCCTTGCCGTGCACCTGC
The DNA here is from genome assembly GCA_004143825.1 of Drosophila micromelanica. Classification (NCBI taxonomy): domain Eukaryota; kingdom Metazoa; phylum Arthropoda; class Insecta; order Diptera; family Drosophilidae; genus Drosophila; species Drosophila micromelanica. The sequence continues at coordinate 54,241 of SCDY01000311.1, forward strand.
ATGCGTACCTTGAGCACGTCCGTCGGATTCGCAATGGCCGATGAGATGGCACCCGCCCCCGCCGCACAGATGATGTTGCTCCAGACACGCTCGCTGCCATCGCTGTCTGTCAGCAGGCCGCGCTCGTTGGCCAGCTTCTTAAGCGTGTAGTATGTGCCGAATTTGATAGTGCCATAGGTGGCCTGTCGCAGCACCGCTGGCCAAATGCTGCAAGACAACAAACACTCGGCTCATATCTGGCTATCTATCTATCTATCAATAATATCAAGTGTAAACACAAAGTCTAAAGGGTTAATTCCGTGCTTATCAAGCAGGGCCAAAGTTTACTGTCCACCTTTGTGTGATGAAAAACTGGACGATTTATATTTGGTTTAGCTGGCGACGCCGTTATCAATTATGCACACACACATATACTTGCATACGTTTGTTTGCCAGCAAATACGATCGATGAATCGCACGTTTCTGGGTCAACGGAATGCTCTTACCCAGAATAGAGGGCTCTCAGTCCCTCCTCCCTGGAGATTTTTACGAATGCATCTGTCATGCCACGGTATCGCAGCTGCGAAAAGGTCTGATCAATTTTCTGTCCCTGAATTTGCAGACGGGTCTTTGTTGTGTCGATTGGAAATGTGCCTGCAGAAAATACACATGTTCATGCGCATAAGACCAATGTTTGTTTACACCGCAATCTACAGAAAAAGCACAATTCATCGCAGGTATTTACTTACCGAACTCGGCCGTTATGGATGCCAGGCCACCATAAACGAAGGGCCGCCAATCCTTGACTTCACCCATGGCCACAGCAGCAATGACACCTGTTGAGTGCTTGCAGTTTCTTGGTCACGTTCTAATTAAAAAAAAAACAAAAACAAATAAAAATATCACGCAACAAACATGCCGTGTTCGCGGAAAATTAGCTAGTGCGTTGCAAAACCATCGATGGTATGATCGATACTATCGATACATTTCTCTCGCTAACACTGGATTTCTTAGCGATATATTCCATTTTACACACTACTACAAAAAACATTTAAATGTAAGAATTACGACTATAGTCAAATTCTGCATTCTATTTGATACATAATATTTTCAATTATTCGAAAGCAATGAAGCAATAAAAAAGTAAATAAAGTGTATCTAAGTGGCTCAAAATCAAGGACCTTGCGCAAGCATAAGCTATAGACGCACACTAACAGCGCCATCTACATGTAAATTTTGTGTGTGGGGCAGGTCAAATAAGAATTTGTTTTCATCTACATATGTAGACTTAAAACTGTAGACTTTAAGCAAACCAGTGGGCGGAGAAATTTAGTAGGAAGTACTAAAAGTTGTAAAAAAAAATCATCACAAAGAGTGGAATAATAATAACTTATTATGTCAACTTAAATATTATGACATGTTAAACTAAAAAAAAGTGCTTGTAATGATTGGGCTGCGAATTTTGATAATCAGATACTCTCTGTTATATATGAATAGAGATAGCAGATAGCTAACACAATGTATCAAAACAAATATAGGCAAAGCAAAAACAAAAAACAAATCAGCATCGTATAGCGAATTTGCCATGCAAATTTTGGTCAAATCCCAAACAAAATGGAATTAAAAAACAATCGGATGGGAATTCCTACGACCTGCCCCGTCTCGACTAATCTGGGTTCTCTGGCCTTAGCCTTGTTTTTGTTGTTTTGGTTGTTCAGTTGACAAATTCGCCTAATTAAATTTTAACTTTGCGAATATATGTATCTGTAAATAAGTAAGATTAGTATACATACATATGTATTTCTTGGTTTATCCGCGTCATTCATTTCAAATTCAAACGCTGCTCGGATCGTGAAAGTCGACGTTATTATTTTGGTGGCGACGGCGTCAGAAAGTCGCCGGCATTTCGAACTAGTTCGACTACGTTTATTGGAGAGCGGCGACGGCGACGGGAGCTGTTTTTGTGGGTTAAACCCGGCACTTGAAGCTGTTTGGACAAAACAGAGAATTTGGCGAATTAATTGATAGCGCCCGCATATTGTGTGTGGCCGAGAGATAATTGCATTTTCATCATTTTACAGGTAATTTAGTTTAATTGTCTCCCAATTCGACAGCTGCTAAGTGATTTTTGCCAGTGGAGCGTGCAGGCTCTAAAACGCAACAGCTCGTCGCCCAAAAGCCATTGGCTACTGTAGACACTGCGAATTAACTGATTCAACTCTACCATACTGTGCAAATTTACTGTAAAATTGCACTTGCCAGCGTACATTTTTGGTATTTGGTATTTTGCTTTTGGGAACATTTGATAGTAAAATACTGACATCGATAAGGCGCCTATTGCTTGTCAATGATTTCGCTAATGAATTCTTGAAAGATCTCCTCACTAGTTATCGACATCAGGCTGGCCTCCTCAAAAATATCCTCGGAGCTGACAGTTTCGATTTTGCTCTCTGAGTCCTCCTTTAACAGCGGCAGTATATCCTGCGGGTGCGTGGTTGCAAAATAGTGCTCGTTGTGTTCCTGGACAAGTCCAAGCCCCACCGCCATACTCAGCAGCTCTTTCATTTTGGCTTTAAAGCTTGATGGATCCTTTACGCTTATCTTGGAAAATCGAATCAGCTCATCGATGGAAACCGGTTCGTTCACCCTTTTCAAGCACAGAACCAACTGTTGTAAAACCAAGTTAAGCGGTTGATTTGACATGATATAACTGATAATAAGATGTTAAAACTATGAATTTTCACTGATTACTAGAACGTATAATTTTTTATTTTTATTGTACGTGTTAAATGAGCTTATAGTACAACTGAAATGAAAAGAATGCTTGCTTTAATGTAAACTTATAGCACAGAGTACTATTTAAAAAGTTTGCTAGAAGAGTGAACTAGTTCACATTCAAATGGGTCTTGTAGATGTAAAAAACCAAACACTTTTCGAAGATTCTTGAATGTACTATGAACCAACTGGAAATGAATTTATGATATTTGGCTGTCATATAAAAAGAAAAAAAAAAACAAATGAAATGAAAAAAAACTGTCAAATTCGCAGAATTTATAGTGGCGACTCGGAGACGGTCGCCGCGTCAAAAATTCCTGCATAATTAGAGACAATGCTGCGTCCACATTTCGACCGGGAAATAGATTCAATAATTCGTCTGTGGACCGGTCTGGACGGTAGCGACGTCGGCGACGTGTAATAAAAACTTCACGCAACGCTCCATCAAGCGATTAGCACATGGCGGAGGCTGGAGTTGGACCTCGGGCTGCTGATCAGCATCACCTGCCGAGACCGCGACAAACACACAAAAACCACGCTTGATGGATTATTGGCAATTTCTTTGGCGCCAGACACTTGGCTTCTACTCGCTTGTTTTTTTTTTTTTTTTGTACACGGATTTCGTAAATCGGGATTTTATCAAAAAATAAAATAAATAAAAACAAAGGCCAACGTGTTAAATATTCAAATTTGCCTTAAATTAATTAATGAAGTCTCTAATCAAAATGTCTCTGAAGAAATTTCTTTCGCCATCACCTTTTTCCCATACAATTCTGGGGAATACCAAATAAATGCTGAGCTTTAACGGTCAGCAATCAAAATCAAACCATCATGCTGAAGGTTTACAAAAAACCCAGATGTAACGGTTATCTTCGTGGTGCCGAATAATAAATACCCTTGCAGACATATGGAAATTATGGAATATTTTTTAAATTAAAATTGTTTTCTATACGAAAACCAAATTATTCCTATGGAAAGCTATATGATATAGTGGTAAAATTATTGTCAAATTGTAGGACTCCTAAGTTTAGTGAAAATATCTGTGGAAATAAATAATTGTTTTTAAAAATTTTACGATATTTTAATATTTTGAAAGCAAATCTATGTCCCTATGCAGCTATATGATATAGAAAGCCGTATAAAAAGTCTCTCGATATTTTTAAAACGTAGCTTAAAGCAGACAGAGCTACATATTTATATCAACCATGCTTTGAACACTGAAGAAGAATATATATATCTTTATAGTGTTTACCTAATAGGGTCAGAGAATACCCTTTGCATAGCAAGGGAATAAATTGTTCAGTTGTTTTTTTGTTTGTTTTTTAACTATATTGTTCATCTGTACGCAGCACACGTCCAATGAAATTAATCAATAATTAATTGTTCACATATCGTTTAGTGTACACGATACACGGGGTAGGGGGAGGGGGGAGGGGGGAGGGGGACACCTAAAAGCTTGCTACTGTATGCTGTTTTAATACAACATTTATTACTAATTATGCGTCACGTCAAAACAACAACCTAAACTCTATAAATATTTATAGATTTTTGTTTATTTTTTGTAGATTTGTGTTTTTATTGATATGTATTTATTTATTTTTGTTATGTTATTTTATTTTTTTGTTTTTAGTTACACTGCTAGATTGGCCGCAGCACGTAGACCAAAAATGAGCAATAATATTAATGCGAATCAACAATAAATCAGCTATAATAAAAACGGCTTCTCCGAGTGGAATTTTTAGCATATGTAGCCGTTGAGCCGGGCCTGCTCCTCGACTTGTGCTAAGAGGCAGAGCTGAAAAATTGTGGCCCGGTCATAATTAATAAATTCCAGCGTGCGCCGCGAAATGAATTCGGTTTCAGTCTCGCCAGGCCAAGGCAATGTCAGAAACAGCGGCAAACACAACCAAACAAAACAACACACAACGAGTAAGAATGCTGCAGTCGGGTGTAACCGACAGCGCCATACCCGTTTAAAGCCAATATAACTAATAAGCCAATATAACAGAGTTTGTCTCTAAAAATATGTCATAATTGAATCGACAGCATCGACAACAACCATTTCTTTTTTCATGAGTCTAACGTATCTAATATAACAGAGGTTTGTGTCTTGGCGAATAAAAATGTCACCGCTAGGTGCGCCCGCAAGGGTATGTTGTGGGTAGTTTCTAATTTATGCCGCTAGGTGGCCATATTTTTAATTTAAATTGATTAAGCCCAAAATTCTTTGCAATTTATTTTAAATTTTTTGGAGACGGAGACACACCTAATATACTTTGTTCACTTTATTAGCGAGTATAATAACAACAAATTGACGTCACACGGTCGCCGTTGTTATCGTGTTCGAAGCCCGGGCTCGGAATCGCCTGTCGCAGCTCTGTGTCGTAGTTGTAGTTGTTGTTGTTGTTGTTGTTGTTGTTGTTTGTTGCAAGTGTGACAAGCGTATCAAGGTTTGGAACGGGTTAAACGGGTATTGGCCAGATACCATCGTATATGTACGAGCCCCTGAACAACAGCACAGCAACCAAGAAGTGGCAACATCTATTGCCCGAAAGCCTCCATGTTATTATAAATAAAATCGAACAGTTTTCAGGATAATAAAGGAGCTGCTTTGGTATAAATAGTACAAGCTTGCGTTTGCTTTGTTATTGAGAATGACGGGCAATGCCGGACACAGATAATAGGTATTTAAAGTCTGGCATGCAACAGCAACAAAAACAAGCAAAAATAAAAAACAGGCGACTAGTTGCCATTAAGCGGTACGCCCCCTGACGGCCAGCGGCGTCAGCTTGGCGTCACTCGAATGGGATAATAAGCAATGCGGTCGCAGCCTGTACTTGTCTGCGAGGCGGGTTCAAGAGACACTTCGAAAAAAAACTGCAACACAAGAGATTTATATATAAATAGCTGCATAGCAAAAATAAACACATCAAACCAAATCAGGCATGATGATTAAACAAATCTCGACTTGATATAGAAATATGCAAGCCGGAGTGCGAGCATTCCAAAACGCCCCCAAGCTTCAAAGCACGCCCACACTTGTCGATAAAGCCAAACGGATTTGGATTGAGCCACCCATTTAAAAAGAGCGAAAAATTAATTACACAGCTTTGCAGAACAATGGAGAGCAAAGAGGCGTGGGCGAGCGAGCGAGAACAATAACAATAATAGCGATACAGAAATAAAGAAAAAGCATTTCGCCGGCAAGTTTGTATGTGTGTGTATGCAAATACATACAGATCAGATTTATGGTGCGCGTTAGGCTCGGAATAACCCAAGACGCAAAAATGTGAAGCGAAACAACGCAATCAAAAAGAAAACCATGTGCTTTGCAGCCCCAGCGCAAGAGAGCGAGCGCACAAGGGAGAGAGAGGGAGAGTGTGTGTGTGTGTGTGTGTGAGAGCGTGACAAGCCAGGCCTGCGACATTCGCTTAAATATGAGCGCCACTGGCCGCTGTAGCCTCAGTTGCTCGCTGTCAAGTGTCCAGTGCAAAGCTCTACAAAACTGACAAAGTTCACATTTAACGAATCAAAAAAGAAAACATACGTTGAACGGAACTTAGTGGAACTAAACCAATTGAACAATAAATTCACAAACTGTTTAATATACTAAACAAAATACTCAATATGTACGCGGAAAAAGTTTGTGTCGCACTCGCGTTCATCGCCTGCCTCGCCTGCATTGCCGAAGCGGCGGTTTTCACGCAGCCCGCGCTCATCCATCCTGGTTAGTATTTTTTTACAGACTCAACATCAGTCCGATCAGAATCTTGTTGCTTTATTTGCTTTCAACAAAAATTTGACCTACCATACAAAAAATTTCTTAATTGCAATTTTTTTTCTTAAATTTAATAAACGTCAAGACGCTAGCAAACATCTTAATTAAAATTTTTAATTAAATTTTAGTCGTAAACAAAGGCTGCACATAAACATGGTCAAATGCTTTAAACGACCTTTAGCAGCAATAAAAAACAAGTGAATAAAGCTAAAAACAGTTGGCAGTGTCTGTGATTGATTTATGTCTCAGATCAACGTTTGTTGTTGTTATACTTTTAATTGTAACTGTTTGCTGCTGACGTCGAAGTTAAATTCAAAGTAGTTAATTTGGTTTTTTTGTTTGTTTATTTTGCGTGAATGATTTATATTTTGTTTTGCTGTTTTCGTTGACGTCAACACAGAAAAAGGAAAAGAAAAAATACAACAACGAAAAAAAAATTAGTCTCATAATAGTATAAACAACGCAAATGGGCAACAACAATCAAATTTGTTATTTTGTGTATTTCTTTCTTTTTTTTGGCTGGTTTTGCGATTTTGTTTTTTTTGGGGTTTTTTTCGCATCTGCCAAAAATTAGCATAAGAAATTTCTTTGTTGTTGCTGCCGCCTGGGTTTATTAACAAATTCAAATAATTTGCATAGCTATGCGGATTTGTGTTACAAAAATGTGCCCAGCTCTTGATAAAATTGCTTATCGATTTATCTCAGCTTTAATTTCGTGAAGGTCGTCCAACTTCTGACCGGGTTTATTTACATCTAAAAATAGCCAATGAGTTCACAGCAATTTCTTTATCCCCATCGCAATTAAGAAAAAGAAAACAAAAAAAATAAATATAAAAATAATTTCGAAATGAATGTACGAAAACTCTTCAAGATCGCAGCGTCTGCGACCTGAATGGCAAATGGCGAGTACCATTAATCAAAAATCTCGAATTGCCGACGGCGAATTGTTATAAATAATAGCGCGGCTGTCAATTGTTTGAGAGTACTTGAGAGTTTTATTTATAAATATGCCACAAGTGAGCTTTTTTTTGACTTGCCTCCGTTCCAATATTGCTTGGCGTGACTGTCAAGTTCGTGGCTTAAGTCTTTTGATCATTTTTTGGCCTGTCACGGCGAAATAATTTTTGAAAGCGTTCGGCAAATACTTACAGGCTTATGTATATTGGTATTTATAGATGGGAGAGGTATACATACATATATAAATATATCTGAGTTTTGCATAATGCTCTCCGTAGCGCACTTCCTTGTGCATAAATAAAATAAATGCAAGGCAGCTGTAATAAAGCACAACAAGATTCACAACAACAACAACAACGATAAACAACTTCCGCTTTTTACCGATTCGCATTCTTTATCTTTCCAATTTTTCCAACTTGCAGCGCATCCCGGCAAATGCTACGACAAGCTGACCAGACGCTCCATGCTGCCCGACAAGGAGTACAAGCCGAAGGGCATCTGTGCTGCCATGACGTGCGACATTGAGGCGCGTCAGATCAATATCGAGACCTGTCCCTACATCGAGATGCCCGGCTGCGAGGAGCTGCCCAGTGACCTCAACTGGAGCTACCCCAAGTGCTGTCCGCAGTTCAAGTGCGTCGACTTCAAGACCGGCAAGGAGTTTGTTGTCTCCGTTTAGATCCAGACTCTGCAAGCTTTTCTATTTGGGGGTAGGGGCCCGGGGGGGCCTGAACCTGAAACGTGATTTTACATAAAATGTATTCGTAGTTTTCTAGTTATCCGACTGTGTGTATGTGTGCTAGTTGATAAGCCAGTTTGATTGTTTGTTTGTTTGTTTGTGTTTTGTGTGAATGATTCATTTAGCGGGCATAATTTATTTATTATTCTAATTTGTACATAACAAAAACAATTTGCATTATTTCTTGTAATACTCTTGATGATCTTTTGCCATGTTTCATGTGTGAACATATTTTTTGTATATGCATTAAACTGCATAAATATTTTATCTCTTTTGTTTTTGATCAATTCAAGAACCTCTGTATGCGATATTTGCAAATCTGAATAACTAGTAATAAAAAAAAATTAAACAATAATAATGACAAAATTAAATGAATGCATTTTAAATTAAAACCTTGCTAGACTATATCGTATAATATGTCCACTTTTGGTGGCGTGCTTGGAGATATTTCGTCATTTCCATATTTGAGCATCTTTCTTTGCGTCTTAATAATGCGTGACGTTCCAATATCCATCCACTGGTATTACGCGTCCGTCGCTCTTCGGACTCTGTCGAAACCGTTTCTTCAATTAGCGATGTCGCTCCGTCTTAGCCGGCTGATTCATCTTGGCCTTTAATTTAGCAAACAGCGCACATTCTTCCATAAAACAAAAACAAAAAAAAAAAACAAATACTCTGAAAGCGATCACCAAATACGAGCAAAAGTTTATTGGACCCCCTTTTTGTAGCTGATTTGCATATTAAATTTCCAGCGCTATAAATACGCATGACTGTCAGCAGGAAACACCAAAATATGCATTTCGGAAATAGGTTGTAAAATAGTCAAATAAATGGCTTATGTATACATATTTGTAAAAAACAAACCGATGTAGGTGAGTCACATTCGTTTGCTAAACAAGATGTCAACAACGGACCTACAGACAGACGCTTGTGGTTATTTTTATTTAGGCTGCCTTTCACTTTAAAGCTTTTGGCAAATCAAAATTATGGTAGGTCTTTCAAATTGGCGCCAAATATGATCTCGTTTACCAACACGCATGCGCGTAGAGTTGTGTTTGAGCTCTAGAAAATAAATAAATGTGGTGGCTGTCGATAACTAAAAGTGCAATAACAATTAAGCGTGTCATCGTTAGTCCCGATTTGGGCGTTGTTTTTTTGTTGTTGTTAAAGCACAACTATAAATTAAATCATTTCATTTATAACTGCTAAGCCGCTGAATTTCTTTAAAGTTATCAATAAACAATGCAAGCACAAACCACGTACACTGTGCTGCTGTTAATGGCAGCATTAATACACGAAGGTACGTCACAGAGAAACATCCAAAGAAGAAGAAGCAACAGCTCGTAAGCATGAGTTAAAATCAAGACTGAAATCTAATTGGAGCTGATTTATTAATAGGTGCTGCCATTTGGTGCTATCGCTGCACCTCGGCCACGCCCGGCTGCGCGGACAAGTTCAACTGGCGCGGCATCGGCTTCCTGGGCGAACAGTGCCCCGAGAGCAACGACATCTGCGTCAAGGTAACCGAACGGCGCGCCTCCAAGGTGACCATCACTCGGGACTGCCTCAGCGCTCTGAACTTCCGCACGGACATACCAGCCGACAAGTACGAGGGCTGCCGCCCGGCCGCCAAGGATGTGCGCCTGGCGCACTACGTCAACCACACGATCAAGGAGCACGACGTGAAGCGCGACTACTTCACGGACACCACCTTCTGTTTCTGTTTCCTCGACCATCGCTGCAATGGCGCCAATGGCCGTCTGCACATCTCGATGCTGGCCGGCGCAGCTGCTCTCCTGCTGTGCATATTCCAGTTACATTAAACAGCACCAGGACACCGAGTACCAAAGTGCCTTTAGGATTAACGACAGTTCATTTGCAACTCGAATCTCGTCTAGCCACATTCCGTCCACTACAGTTGTTGTACTTTTGTACAGCTCCCATGCTTACAATATTTTTGTAGTCTATTTACTGAACTTCTTATGTAATAACAATTTTTACAATATACTCAACAAAAGTCTATGAAATCGTTGGCTCAGGCCAGGCACTAATCTCTGGATCGAGCGCCTGCTTGGGTGACCGGTAATCGTAGCTGGCCACCTCGGGATGTGCGGCCACGTGCTCGGCGTAAACGTCGGCCAGGCGCAGGCACTCGTCCACGGACAGCTCAAAGGGACGCAGCGTATCCTGCACATCGGCCAGCTGGAAGAGCGCGTGCGTCGTCTCCTCGCGACCCTCGGGCGGCAGCAGGGTGCCGTAGCCACGGCGACAATATTTCTGGCGCATGCTGAAAATGTGACGCACGACGCGCTCCACCAGCGGGAAGGGCAGCTGTGTCTTGGGCCGCTTCAGCGGGATCACTTTGACAACGCCAACGTCCACCTTGGGCTTGGGCACAAACGCCCTGCCCGGTATGATGAACTTGAGCACCGGCTCCGTCCAGATTTGTGACATGATCGAGAGGCGGCAGCGCTGCTCGCTGCCCAGCTGGGCGCAAATGCGTTCGGCCACCTCCTTCTGGAAGGTGAGCGTCATGCAGGTGTCGTTGCGGCGAAAGGCGCCGCGTCGCGCCGCCAGATCCGCGTACCAGTTGATGAGCAGGCGCGTGGAAATGGCGAACGGCAGATTGCCAATCAGATGCAGGCGCTGTGCGGTGTCCGGCACGTGCTGTTCGATGTTGAAGCGCAAGATGTCCTCGTGGTAGATGTCCACCTGCATTTGCAAGGGACTGGCGCACTCGCGCAGCAGCTGCAGCGTTTCGGTGAAGCGGGCATCCTTCTCGACCAGGATCAGGCGCTGCGGCTGGCGACGCAGGATGGAGCGCGTGATGCCGCCGGGCCCGGGGCCAACCTCTAGGACAATGTCGCGCGGATCTATGCGGCCGGCTGACTTGACGATCTTGTCCGTCAGACGCTCGTCCATGAGGAAGTTCTGGCTAAGCTGCTTCATGGCCTGCAGCTTGTAAAGTTTCACCAAGTCCCGGATACTGGGCAGCGGCGGCAGACGCATGCCGCTGTTGAGGACGCGCGCCGTGGCTTGAGACATCTACCAAAAGGTCAAGACAATGAGGGAAGGTTCTAGCTGATATTAGGATATACTTACATTGTGTAACGATTTCAAAGTGGCGTAAACTGATGCTTAAAGACTATGTGGGTTGAGGGGGAACTGTGAAGGGTGCTTGGTTACTGGGTGGTCACTTTTTTGGGCTCCTCGAAGTCGTCGAGGAACTTCTCCTGCTGCACCGAGAATATCGAGTAGCCGTAAATGGCTATTACCGAAACACCGAGCGCGCCGGCCGTCAGAAGATTATTGCGTCGCACACGCTTCAATTTCTGGACACGATCCAAGTTCTGTTGCTCGATGAGTTTCATGAACTGTAGTTGGGCCCTGTCTAACTTCGGTGCGGCTTCTCCGTACTTGATTTTGGGCGCTTGTTCCGATGCCGACATTATTACTTAATTCGGTCTATGATATTTTTTGGCCTGCTTGACCGAGATTTTCTCAACAATTTTCGGCAAAGCTTATGAAATCTCACATGAAATAGTGATGCACATGTATGGATTGATAAGCACTTATCGAATACTCGAATACTCGATTGAAAGCAAGAAAATTAATCGACACCTGCGATATTTATCATCGACAACATGCTTAGCAACATTTGCACAACGTCAGGCAACATTGTGCCTTCGCTGATTGGGGGCTTGAGTGCAACGTGAAAAGCTGTGTGAAGCAGTTCGTGGAGTTTGTGGAGCTGTTCGCTAGCATTAAAACTTGTGTTCCGTCGAGTGCTATAATTTTACAAATCGACAGAAAATTGGGAGCTGACTTACTGCCACTGCTAACCAATAGCAGCCTGGAAAATAATCACAAGCCAATTTACAAAGTGCGTACCAAATAGTCATACGCAGAACAAATAAAAATTGCGTTTTGTATTAAGCAATTATAAAGCAATTACATTCATACAAAAATTTATATGTATGGATATTTGCAGAGACCATATGTATTGTCATGTGTGTGATTAAAAATTACTTAATTGAGGAAATCAAAGCAAAGCCCAACTCGAATGTTGATACAAAAATTTGGTTGCGTGTTTTAAGACCAAGCTGGAAAAAAATGTATAATAAAAAAAAACAACAAAAGCAAAACAAACGCGTAATTGCAGAAATCAGCTGTGTACCTACAGCTCCACGTTCGTACACACACACATACACACACGCACATACACAAAGAAAAACATACGACACACGAGCAAAGACAGCAAAACAAAACGCGATTCGTGCTCCAATTGAGCGCCAAACAGTCAAAAGCTCCCCTCGACGCGCCCCTCAATCAACTAGCCACACAACTAACAGCTGGTTGAGTGTTTAGTTGCTCTCTCACTCTCTCTGAATCTCGCTCTTCTTTGTTGCTGTACTCTCTGGCTCTAGCGCTTTGTCTTTATTTGGTTCGTTTATATTTTGTTTTGATTCTGCAGAACAAAAAAGTTGTCAACATTTCAATGCTCTTTCGCAATAAATTTCGCCACGAGCAGCAAAATCGAAAGTTTATTAAGAATACTCTGCTGAGTAATAATAATATTGAAATAATTGAAACTGTTGCATAATTTATTATATGTATTTAAAAATTTCATTTTCAGTTTAAAGATGATAATTTTTTTGGGCTATGTAAAGGGTGTAGAGTGGTCGACTTAACGACCGAATTTGCATGTAAACTTGGGAAAATGCGCAACAAATTTTTGTAGCAACGTTTGAAGAATTGCATGAAATTTTGAAATTTAATAAACTTTTTTAATTTCTTTTGCAGCTACTAACCAAACAATAAGCAGACTTAGCCGAGTAAGACGCAAACATAAAACGCGTTATTCAAACCGCCGTCCTCATAAACATTACAAAATAAACAACAACAAAAATAAAATATAAACTAAAGAGAAAAACATAAGAGTAATTAAAATATACGCGTAATACGTAATTAACCGCAATAAGCACATCACAACAATAACAACAACAACAAAACACACACATGGCGTTCATTTCGAAAGATTTTCGCTCACCTGGAGAGGCTTGGGTTAAGACCGACGAGGGCTGGGAGCGCAAGAAGGTGCTCGAGTGCGGCGGCAAACGCAAGCGGTGAGTCTCTTCTTCTTTTGTTTTGGCGGGATGAGGGGGGCACAATCGACAGCTCTGATTAGCAATCAATCGATCGATGACAAAACACAAATTTATGACAATCGATTTGAATTTGTATTGCGCATGCAATCAACAGACAAAACAATGGCAAATGTTTACCTTTGAGTTTGGACTTTTTATTTTAAATATTTGGGTCACATCACAGGCCTGTCACATTTTTGGATACGCAATTCGTAAGACACTCAAATATTAGATAAGATAAATAGATAGCTAGCCCCAATATGACAGATAAAAGGTGAAGGCCACCGGAACTGTTTTATAAAATTAATAGCAAGGTCTTCTGTTTGGCCTACAAAAATCTCTTATCGGTTTTAGTTAATACAAGTAAATTATTAGAACACATGTGTCGCAAGAGCCTCTCCCAAATAATTTGAGTTCGTGTGTGGGTATATATTTACTTATAATATGCGAATGAACTGTAAAGCCTATTGTGCCATATTGCCAAACTAAACAATAATTATTGTGCTTTGTTAAAAATACAAAAACCCCCCTACCTTCACTTTTAAGTTTAGCTGGCGTTGATTACACAAAAAGAAAACAACTACAAAACAAACAAGAAATATAATGAACTGGCAAATGTCGAAACTGTTTAATAATGTCTATGAATGAAAAAGTCAAGCCATAGACAAAAATCATTGAAATTGATGGTAAATATTCAAAATGTGGCACCATTAATAATTAGCAAGTTAGCTAACATTAATAACTATCAGGAGCAAGGTTGCAAACAGATTTTGAACCCGGAATTCCAGTAAGACCATTAAACGAACCAGTTGCCCAGCAAAGTCTGCTGAACCGAATATTTGTTCTTTGAACTAACTTTAGCTATTACAATTTTGATTAGCTGAACTCAGATGCTTCATTAATAAGTTTTCGGCCAGATATTCTACATATAAAGCAATAAAAGGAAATAATTGTAAAACAAGCAAATTATCTGAACACAGATGTTCTCTATTGATGAAAATTCTGCAGATATTCTACCTATTAAAAAAAGTAATAAATGCAAATTAGAATAAAACAAAACCGTATATTTTGTCATGCAGACAAAAAATAAATAAAATATATTTCTGCTAAATTTAATAGATTATTCCGAAGGTTCAAGGCTTACAGACAAAACATGCGCTTTTTAATGTTTATGAACCGAACCGTAATTTTGAAATGTGAACCGAACCAACAATATTTATTTTTGTTGATCATATTCAGTATATAAGTAAGATTTTGATTATCTGAAAATTGGTATACCACACACCTACATAGATACTTTCGACATTTATTACGGTATTCATTTACGGTATACATTTATATACCTTCTATGAAGTGTCTTTAATAATTAGGGTTAGTCACTTTAAATGAGCGTGAAAGTGACGGCAGCAAAAAAACGCTTGTAGATAAGGGCGGGGAGAGTTGATGTTGCCGACATTTCCATTTGATTGATTGCAATTTTTTTTTATCATGTATACTAAAATACAATTAAAATGCAATAAAAATCAAATAAAAAGCTTAATATGCCCAAAAGGCGGTAAAAACAAGCGCAGACTCAAAAGATACTTTGAAAAACTTGAAAAGCTCGCGCTTTATATGGACTCAAGTACAGCATATTTGTATATATAAAGAGCACATAATAGATTAAAGTGTATATCATGAAGCAGTTGTTAACTCTGGTCCAAAACTCCCAAGTGGATGCGGGGGAGGGGGGCGAGGCGTGACAGAGCGAAACGTGGAGCAGTCGAGCAAACCCACTTGAAAGCCTCCAACAGTTCAAATACAAAACAGAGCACCGTGAAATGCAGATGCACGGGAAATATATATTCATGTTAAAGTGATTATTTTGACATGTCGTAAAGAACATTTTGTGCGCTTGCAGCGGGAAAACCTATTTTTGGCATTTTTGTCAGGCAGTCGGTAAAAACAGCGCTTATATGGTAGGAAAAAAAATGCGGAAGCACTGCGCATAAATAAGTTCACTAAAATAACATTTTAACGAATTCCAAAATTAGCTGGCTAAGAGCAGAGAAGCATGGACATATTTCCTATGCATAAAGATACAATAATATATATGTACATATACATATATACAGTTAAAGTTCATAGTGAGAATTTGTATTGTTTTGACATACAATTTTCATTTATGTATAATAAATATTGTTTTTTCATTATGAATGAAGTAAAAAGCAGCCTCTTGACGTCACATTGCCATGGAAAAATTTAAAGTCGGCGTTTTAGTTGAAGGTTTTCTTGGAAACTTTGTTCTTCGTTTTCACCCAGGTCAAATTATTCAACAGCCTTAGTGCTCAAATATGACCCAAAAGCAAGTTTCTGTCAAAATTACAGCTTTTTAGCCACCAGGACTAATTTTGTATGTTTAGATATAAAATATATATTTATTTCAATTGCTTTAAGAGCCTTTTAAATGTTGTGTGCTGCATTCATATAATTTAAGTTTGTGGTTTGCAACCTTGGAAACTTTAATTCCGCACTGAAAACGCATTTCGCCCGTTGGGAGGGCAAGTAACTCGGTCAAGTTTACGCGAAAGTGCAAGTGTGTGTGTGTGTGTGTGGGGGGGGGGGGGGGTATGGTGGGGGGTATTGGGGCGCCGGAAAGGATTTCCGTGCCAGCTCAAATCGATTTTGAAGCACAAACGCGAAAAACTAACATCAAAAGATAAAGAAAAAAGTTTTTAATTTTTCAAGGTTTCTATATAATTCTGAAAACATAGAATATATAAATAAATAATAACTACTTCGGACTTCTGTAGTAATTTAATCGATATGAAAAGCAAAATAATATCTATAAACTAAATCTGACAATTATGAAATATTTATGCATTTGTGAAATGCGGCTCACCGCAGTAAACTGCATAAAAAAATTGCTCAACTCGTTTTTTAGCTAATGCAATTGGAAATGCCAAAAAAATGCCTTTCAATAACTGGGTGGAAATTTCAATTTTACTTTTCATTTTATTTTTTGTTTTTGGTCAATTAAAAATTGAATTGCCGAATTGTCGATGGCGAGCACTTCGTAATGCATGAACGTATTTCTAATTAATAATTTAATATTGCATAAAACTACAAAAACAAAAAAAAAACTAATCAAAGCACACACGGACGTGGAATTGGACGTGGATGCGGACGTGGATGGTGATTTAGACCCACTTTCACTGCACTCTCCATTGAACATTTGTTGGCCTTTTGAATTGACTTCATTTGGTTTTTTTTTCTACACTTTCAAAACTTGGGTGCAGGCAATGCAAATGCGTTCAATTCCATTTTGTACACTAGTCAGCAGGGTAAAGTAAGTCGAAAATGCAATCGAGTCAGGTTTGACCTTGTAGATAAATGTTCTAGTTATTGTATATAAATTTAATTTAATTTATTATAAATCTTTAAGATGTTGTTACATTTTTTTTCATTGGAGCTTGCTTTAAATTTTTATTTTTTTTATGCTTAAAAAAATTACAAATTTATAAAAACAATAAATCTAAATAAAATTAAATAAAAACTTTACAATTCAAATTCTTGCTTGTAAAACACAAAACCGAAGTTTATGCAGACAATTAAATGGCTATATCGACTCTATATTTCTGATTTAGAACCCTGCTTTCAATATATTTTATATAATATATATACATGACAATACCTATTAGATCCCAATAATTAAAATTTATTGGGTGCTAAGAAGGTCTCATAAATTGAAAAATTTTAATAATTTAATTTATTTGTTTAGCACTTTAAAACTTTGTATGCTTCATAGTTTATTTTATAGTTCAATTGCTTGTTTTCACTGCTTTGTTGTGCAGTGTAATGTGCACATTTATCATTTTTCTATTGCACTCGCTTTTTATGGTATTTCTTTCTTTTTTTTCGCTCGTTATAATAATTTACTAGCTTTTCTTATAAAGCGGGTCCATGATCCGAAACTAATGGAGCTTGCCAAAGAAGTTCAACACTCTAATGAATGAGCTTTTTGTTCGATTCTCTGTAAAGTTTCGGTATTTATTTTTAGAGATTCAAAACTTTGAGAGCGACAGCGACATGTGATAGCTTCCAACTTCCTCTAAAATTAGACCAGAACTCGACATGGCACGACTTGAATCGCCTCGCCCCGTTCCGTCCCTCGTTTGGCCCAGTCACAATTTAATTTATGTCGAAAAAGGTCACACACTTAAAAATAGACGAGCGAATTGCAGTCGGAGCTGCCCCGGGGCCTGATCCCAACATTGCATTGCATTTGTCTAATTTGCCTCAAGAAAGGTAAACGAACGCTCGATGTTGACGTCGTTGACTGATTTATATGAATCACGTGGTCGTCGCCCCCCTCCTCTCCCCACCTCACCCCACTTTCAGCCAGGTCCATGGTCTGCTGAACAACAATAACAAAAACAATTTCTTTGTTTCAGTTGCTTTTATAATTTGTTGTTGTTGAGCAAGAGGGGGAGGCGGGGAGTTTGCACTTTCAGCTGCGCAGCGGCCATGAAAATAGGAAGTTTATTTTAAAACACTCGCTACAAGAACTATATCCTATTATTATCTAAATGCGTTTTTTAGCAGGTTGATAACCCCAAAATACTCCGCTGATAGAGTTTGAAAAACAAATGTGGTGTATCTTTGGTAATTTTTTGGAATAACATTAAAATATTTATATTTCTTGATTAGCCAAATCTGTCCGTTTACTTAATTGCCTTCTCGAAAAAAATAAACATAGATCATGTTTGGATCACTTTATACTAAAGCACCTAAAGAGAAAAAAAAGAAACGATTGGACAAACAACGAATTTTTGTTGGACGAAAACGGCTTTATATTTTTAGGTATCCCAAAATATATAATAAGAACAAAATTGTATTTTTTTTATAATATATAATTCCCTAAACAATAAGTTTACCCTCACAAGAATGGGACATTATTGATTAAATTACACTTGGTCAAGAACACAAGCAGGATTAAAAGGCGCTAACAAATTGTACCAACTTCGAAATGCAATTACGAGCCAATTATTGTAAGTTTCCATTGGGCAAATTGCAGATGTCAGATACGGCGACTGCCTTTCACACACACACACACACACACACACACACACACACACACACACACACACACACACACACACACACACACACACACACACACCACACACACACACACACACACACACACACACACACACACACACACACACACACACACACACACACACACACACACACACACACACACACAAACACACATGCAAACCCATACGCCCACCCACACATAGAGACTGACCCAGTTTGGGCACAAAATTGAAATGCAGTCGCCCAAGGACATCATGTCCTCGTTGCCTGCATTCACCCAGTTGGGGAATAGCCGCATTCCAAATATGGTCAAGGCATATCGATCTATCGTAAAGAATCCCATATTTCAGTTACTTTTTTATTTTTAGTTTTCAATTATAGTACTGATATTAATATGAAATATTATAAAGGAATTAAATCATGTGGAAATCTAAAAAAACATAGCGCCCAATAAAAGTTCTGTTGCGTGCTTTAAGGAAACTGGGTCAATGGCTCAGTACGTTTTTTTAAAGTACTGTTCAGAATTTTAAAGCTACAGGCTAAGCATTTTTTATGTAGCTGGTAACCTCCCCCAAACTCACATAACTTTGTCAAAACTAAACCGATTTCCATGTTTGATGGCATTTTGGCCATGATTTTTCAGATCGATTCTACATTTAAAATACATTTATTTTTGAAAAAAACTGTTTTTTTTATTTTTTTGAAAAAATTATGTAATATTTTCGAAAAAAAATGGTATTTAAAATTTTCAATTGCGAGTTTGGATATTTAGTCGATTGTGCTTGGCTTAATTACTGTAAAAAAAAAATATTTAAGCTGATTCTGGGGGGGTCAATTTTTTTGTCAAAAATCATGTCAAAATTGAAGAAAATTTTGACATGTAAAGTTCTCGGATCTGTAGTCCCCATATTTCAAAATGCCATAACTTTGTCAAAAGTGAAACGATTTTTATGTTTTATGCCATTTTGGCCATGATTTTTCATTTAAATCGATTCTACATTTAAAATACATTCATTTTTGAAAAACAAATTTTTTCGATTTTTTTGAAAAAATCATGTACCCCCCCCCTTGTAAATTTTCGAAAAAAAAATTTTTCAAAATTTTAAATTACGAGTTTGCATTTTTAATCGATTGTGCTTGGCCTAATTAGTGTAAAAAACAATATTTAAGCTGATTCTGGAGAGGTCAAATTTTTTTTCAAAAATCCTGTCAAAATTGAAGAAAATTTTGACATGTAAAGTTCTCGGATCCGTAGTCCAAATATTTCAAAATGCCATAACTTTGTCAAAAGTGAACCGATATTTATGTTTGATGCCATTTTGGCCATGATTTTTCATTTAAATCGATTCTACATTTCAAATACATTCATTTTTAAAAAACAAATTTTTTCGATTTTTTTGAAAAAATCATGTACCCCCGCCCCCTTGTAAATTTTCGAAAAAAAAATTTACAAAATTTTAAATTACGAGTTTGCATTTTTAATCGATTGTGCTTGGCTTAATTAGTGTAAAAAACAATATTTAAGCTGATTCTGGGGGGTCAAATTTTTTGTCAAAAATCATGTCACAATTGAAAAAAATTTTGACATGTAAAGTTCTCGGATCCGTAGTCCCCATATTTCAAAATGCCATAACTTTGTCAAAAGTGAACCGATATTTATGTTTGATGCCATTTTGGCCATGATTTTTCATTTAAATCGATTCTACATTTAAAATACATTCATTTTTGAAAAACAAAATTTTTTTATTTTTTTGAAAAAAAATTTTCAAAATTTTAAATTACGAGTTTGCATTTTTAATTGATTGTGCTTGGCTTAATTAGTGTAAAAAACAATATTTAAGCTGATTCTGGGGGGGTCAAATTTTTTGTCAAAAATAATGTCAAAATTGAAGAAAATATTTCAAAATGCCATAACTTTGTCAAAAGTGAACCGATTTTTGTGTTTGATGCCATTTTGGCCATGATTTTTCATTTAAATCGATTCTACATTTAAAATACATTCATTTTTAAAAAATAAATTTATTTTTTATTTATTTTCCAAAAAAAATTTGTTTAATCCCTAAACTCTTCTTAACGCAATTTCCTTAGTGCAAAAGCCACAATATAATTGAGAAGTTGTGCAAGGTGCAATTATTAAGTAACAAAAAAAATGGGTATAATTGAGGAAAACTTGACACTGGCAAATTAACCGCTTAAATTAATAACCGGGTCCCAGGCACATGCAACAAACATCATGTAATATGCAACAGCTGAGGCTAAAAGAAAAAAACTTGGCAACTTCCGCCTCTTAAAAAGCAGTTTGCAAGCGTTTAAAATAAAGCAAACAACACGACAAACTCCAAATCGGGAGAAATAAATATTTGCCAACAGCAAAACTGGTAAAACGCGGTGAAGAGCGGTGGGAAGAGAGAGAGGGGGAAATTGGGTGGCAGATAGTTGCACAGAGCACAGTTTCAAACACTTCCGAATGTTGATTTTGACTGCGCTTTTCTCTCTATTGCGATTGCAGGCACAGCTCGGAGGGCAGCTGCCCGGAGGCGGCGAGCAGCAGCGAGGGCGAGGATCAGGAAGCAGGCGGCATGCCGCCGCATTATCACATCACCATACGCTGCACCCGTGAGATTGCCGGCTTCAATGGACTGAGCGAGGCGGTGAAGCGGCTCGATTTCCGTCGCTCGGTGCGGGATCGGAAGCGTTTCCACTACATTTGCGCGTTCCTGCTGCTCGTGTCCAACAAGGGCATCGCCAGCCTGCCGGGCAGTGCGCAGCGCCAGCTGCTCCAAATGGTCGAGGAGGTGGCCTCACACGGTGAGTTTTATTCATTACTTAAAACTGGAATTGAGCTTGGCTGACAACCCATTTCGTCCGCACAGTCAACGATAGTCAGCAGCATCCGAATGTGCTGCGCGGATTGGCGCTGAAGCTGGAGCACATCGTCAACCAGGAGAACCAGAAGTGCTGGGGCAAGCCCCTGGGCAGCACCTATCTGTGGCAGGAGCATGTGGCCAGGATAAAGCGCATTCAGCGCGTCGCCAGCCAGATCGAGATCAGGGAGCCGGATCCACAGGCACGGCCCAAGCTGCACGAGCTGCCCGAGGAGTGCGTCCGTGAGATCATCTTGTGCATTGCCGATCATCGGGACCTGGAGTCCGCTGCCGAGGCCTGGGAGACCATGGCCCGGCTGGTGTCGGAGCAACGCATCTGGCGCGAGCTGACCCGCTTCCACTTCAATCAGCGTCAGATCAACACCATTTTGGACCTGGACAAGATCAAGCAGATGGGCGAGACCAAAGACTGGAAACAGATCTATCATCAGCTGCGACGCACCTACGGCGTCAACGATGACTATCAGTTCGCCGAGGTGCTGGCCCTGTGCCGTTCCTGCTGCTGCCTCTTCTGGCCCTCGGACGGACATCCGTGCATCATCGATCAGAGTCCAGACTACAAGCAGCGCGTCGAGGAGGCGGGCGGACAATTGGCACTGGCCCAGCCCGTTCCGCCGGCCCAGTTCTTAAAGTATTTCTCATTGTAAGCGCGGATGGAGGAGTCGGAGGCGGAGGCGGAGGCGGAGAGAGAGCAAAGAGATATATTCATATTTTTAAAGCCAGAAGATGATCCTTACCAAGAGAATTTTATGCGTGCGAGTGTGTGTGTGTGTCTGTGTGAGTGTTAAAGTTTTAAAATTGAGCAAGGAAAAGAGAGTGGAAGTGGAAGTGGGGGAGAGAGAGAGATTCAGGCAGAGAAGAAGCAAAAGTGATAAAATCTTAACAACAAAAACTTACCTAATTTTATTTAAATTTTAAGAGCTCACTTCCAGGCTGGGTTCGTCTAGGTTTTGATCCGCTAATTGCTTGGACTTGAACTTTCAAGAGTTATTTTCGAAATTGAGTAATCAGATTATACTTATTCTCACAGTTTTGTGTTAGAAAGCAGAAAGTATGCATCACATAGGTTGTGAACCCGCAAAGGAATCGAACATCAGTCCCAAAATGTATTTCAGCAATGCAAATTGAACTGCCACAAAAGAAGAAAACTAAGTAATACAAACAAAAACAAAAAACATATAAAATTAAATGTAAATGCAAGTTTTGTTTCTTTGTTGGACAACTATTTTGACAAAAACAAAAACTGATTTGTTGGACTTAAGAATTATTAGACACAGTTTTGTGTGTGACTTTTAAACGATATAATTTTTTTTAGCAATTAAGTGTAGTTATTTTATGGTCAGCTGCTTTTGGTGCTAAATTCGAACATAAGTTACCAAGTTACCAGTTATCCTTGCCCAGATTGTTACGAATTCAAAACCAAAACTATATATTTACAATCTCGAACACAAACAAACAAAATGCAAACAGAAATCATGTGATGTTGCAGGAAGCAAAGCTAGAAACGAATACACCTACCTAAAAGATAAATAAAAAACACAAATCTAAAAAAAATATATACTACTTATATCAGAAGCAAAAAAAATTAAATAATGTATCCGAACATTTAATTGTAAGAGCATCAGGATCCAAGCCTAATTTAATCAAATGCCGCCAGTCAGGATACAATATGTATATTTAAACATAAACTAATTTTAAGATTGTCTAAATATTAAGCGGGTAAAGTACGAAACAATATTTTCAAAATCCAAACAAACGAAAAATCCTATCGAGTGTTTTTCTAAAAGTAGACAATTCAAGATTTAATGCTTAAAGGCTTTTCGGTGTACACAAATCGGTTAAATCTGGATGAGTTCCGATCTCTCAGCCAGTCTATGTAAAATAACTTCAATCTGATTTATACCCACAAAACAAAAGAAAAAAATTAATTAATATTTGCAGAATAATATGCAAAATATTCTGCTTTTAACTGCATGTCTTATGCGTGATCGTATTTGTACGAACATTTTTATGTTGAAAATAAAATCTTAAATATTTATGAAGCCAAAAATCTGTTGTTTGATTTAAATACTAATAAATAAGCAAACTAGCTCTGTATGTATATATAAAATAAGAAGTCACTTTGATATAGTTCTATCTTTGTCTTCATCAAAAACAATATAAATACTATTTATTTATATTCTATATACCTCTAGCTATATTACAATCAATTGATATTTGTATATTTTCCGATTGTCTTAATCAGATTATATAAGTTTAAGTTGTATGTTTTTGTTTGATTGTTGATTACCATTTTATAACATTTCAAACACAGATAACATTTATTATTATTTTACTATTTTATTATTTTACTTGCCACTTGTTTAATTCACTTTTCAGTTCATTGAACTAAAGTTTGCTATCTACAGTGGAATACTTTTAGCTTCTGTTTGATAATTCTCAACTAGGCCACAATTTAAATATTTGTTTAAACTGAAACCAAATCATTAAGACAAAGAAATCAAATGAAACCTAAGAAATTCGGATGTTTGCTAAGCTGATAAGAAGTACATTGTAAATACATTATAAATGACCTGTTGCTGATGCTGATGCAAATCTAGTATTAAAGTCCAGAACAAAAATGGGATGATTTTGACAAATTTAGACAACGTGTACATATCAAAACTTGACAGTTAACATCTTTAAATAATTAACTTTTTAGTAGTTTGCATTATAAACATTTCTTTAATAATATAATTTTTTGTGTGTTTCTGAAAATGCAACTAAAAACTAGACTTATGAATGCAGTCACGTTATAAAAGCGGAAATTGGATGAACACAAAGTTTGAGTTACTATATATATATATAGCTCTATATAACTTAGAAACCAAATTTGTACTAACTTAAATTAGTAGGTATATTACATTTGGCCTGGCCGGGCACATAAACTAAATCACGTCAGTTTACTTAGCAGTAAATCACGCTAGAGAGATACGGAAACAGCTGCGCTTGGCCGCAGGTCTGAATGGAACTCTGGTTTATCCCTTCTTGAAATCGAGCAGATCGGCGATGGCCGCCGCTTTGCCAGTGTCGTCCTTCTCCAGCTCGGCGCGGGTGCAGCGACCGCAGCAGTCGGCCGAGGGTCGGTTCTCGCATTCGCCGAGCGCTGGCGGCTTGAAGTTTGGCGTCCAGGGGCCCAAGCTGCCGCTGGCATAGAAATCCATGGGGTAGGCATTGTTGCGCGGCGAGGCATTATCCGGCGTCCATTCGATGTCGCCAAGCACCACGGAGAGCTCGTACGGATTGAGCAGCGGCTGCTCAAAGGCCGAGCCCCAGTCAATGGAGAGACGGGGACAGGCAATCTGGACGAAGGCATCAATGTCAGCGAATAGCGCCAGCTTCTGTGGAAAGATCTCAGACAGTAGTATGGTGGTGGTCGCAATGCCCTTGGCCTGCAGACGCTTCTCGAGAAACCGATGAACACGTGCGCTGCCCTGTCGACCCAGTGTGCCCAGGATGATGCCAATGCGCTTCGCCTGCTTGGCGCGCTGCACAGCCGCATGGCGCAGTCCTTGCATGGCGCCGTGATCGTACTGCTCCACGGTGAACTTCTTCTCGTACGGATCGTATTTGTAGGCCTGCAAAGGGATAGAGTTAATAATAAAGGTTTCAGCAATGTCAGCTGCATCTTCGTACCTTCAGCAGCGGGTTAGCAATCATTGCGGACTCCAGGTGAAAGCGTCCGTCACCCAGGTAGATGATCATTTTGGTCGTTTCCGGCAGCTGCGGCGATGTGCAGCCCAATATTTCGCCCGGACTGAGGGGCTTGGCCTGTGGCACCAGCACATCGTAGCCGGCTGCCTTCAGCTCTGTTGCCGCCGCCTGCAGCGTGGTCACAAATTGTATTGTGCTGACCAGCGCCATTTGGCCCGCCTCGGGCTTAAAGTTCAGCTTGACCGAGTCCAGAAAGTGCAGCGGATCGATTTTAATGTCCACAAAGATGTACAGCACTTTGATGCCGCACGTCTGGTCCACGGGTATCAAACAGCTGTGGCCGTAGTGCACCAGCAGATCGGCGCCCAAGGCCTGCGCCGTATAGTCGTCCACACAGCAGGCGCCATAGGTGACATCGCCCATGATGACAGTGTCCGCGCTGGTGAAGCGCTGCACGATATCGCTAATGACCATCGCGTACATCAGCAGCCCCTCCGGCAGCTGAAGGGCCACCCGCTTCGCCTTGGTCTCGCGTATGCGCCAGATCGTCTTGTGCAGCTCAAAGTTGTAGTTCGAGGGCAGCCGATCGATGGCCCGCTGCAGCTCCGGATCGTCGAGCAGCTCCTGTGGTATGCGATTGATGCGTGCCTTCGGCTTGAACACCTTCTTTGGCTTGGCACGTATGACAATTACATCGTTGCTGTTGTTGTTGTTGTTGTCGTTGTTGTTGTTGCTGCTGCTGCTGCTTAGCTGCTCGTTGGGTTGGACCAGGTCCAACATGTTGCCCACTTACTGAAACTGAAAAGGCAATGAACAAACATTAGAAATTCGATAGAATAAACAAACAAAACTATGACAACAAAGTTGACCTTGATTTTTATCACATATGCAAAGGTTTATATACACATATAGATATATATAAACATATAAACAGATAAATGACTTTGAACGCATCCAACCTGCAACAATTCGGGTCTACGTGACTGCAGACATGCCAATGAAAAAAATTTAAGCATTTACTTTCTATTGCTGCGAAATTTGTTTTATTTTGGATTTTTTATTATTTTTGAGGCTGGCAGTTTTAATTGTTTGCAGTTGGAAGTCGCAACAAAGAAACAATAAAATTAATTAAATATGACTCAGCTTTCGAGTCTCACCTTCACTTTAGAACTTATTTTAGCTGCAAATGTTGAATCGCAAACGCGCCAAGGTTTTCTGTGCAATTTCCTAGACGTTCACTTTGTTTTTGTTTTTATTTTTATTTGTATTTTAATTGTTGCTGATTATTTAATAGACGCACACGTGTGTTCACTGCTCGCTATAGTATTAGCAAATAATCTGCTGTCTGCGTAATCAGTTCAAATTTAAATGCCACTTGACACAGGGGTTGCTGTTGCACTAAAATTGGTCAGTGAACTTTTGAAGCAGCTGTTGTTGCGCCATTGATAACTGTTTCTGAGTCACGTAGGCCACACAGCGCAACGTGCAACATGGAAAGTTGGTTATATTGCGCGCGCACTTTGAACACTGCGTTCACCAAACACTTGGCACCCACGAAATATTTAGCGCATTGATTAAATAACTAAACAATTTTTGTACTTAACTGCTCACTTACTTCAATTTATTATATTTAACCCAAATAAATAGCTTTAATACTCGATGCTCTTAACGATGACTGCAGCTTCATCAAAATCTGTATTCTGCTCATTGCCTATCGTCCGGCCACCACAAGCTATCGAATATTTGCAGTGTTGAACAGTGTGAAAACTATATTTTAAATTTGAATCTGCAGAACTTTTTACTTAAATAACTAAACGAATTAACAATGGTTTCAGCTTTAGGCTTTTGCGCTTTCCGCTTCCGAGACATCAACCTCCTCCACATCCTCTGCAATTGCATGTTAATATAAAATATCATTAAGATAATATGTAAAATGTAAGTGCGTTCACCTACGCTTGCCTCCGGGCAGTCGGCGTAAACGTTCCTGCTCCACGGCGGCAAAGTATTCACTGGCTGCCTGCTCGCAGGCGCTGGCAAATGGCGCCATGTTGATTTTACCGTTCAGCATGGTCACATCGGCCTGTTCCTGTCCGTGATTGGCCTTAATCTTTAGCTTGCTCTCCCTCGACTTGGCCTCCAGGATCTTCTCGCGTCGATTTTCGCGCTCAAACATCTTTTAAAAAAAAACATAATATATAAAACTGTTATTGTAAGATCTATTCCTGGTTGCTTACTGCAGTTAGGAGCGGCTTATCATTCTTGGCCGACATGACCATGTTGTCGGAGACCTCTATCAGAAAGGTGGCGCCCAATTTGCTGCCGCAGCTGACGAACTTCCCGTTCTCGTTGGTCCGCACACAGTAGAGGGGCTCATCGCAGACCTTCACCGTCAGCACCGGCTCGTTCTGCTGCTGCAGCAGATCCCACGTGTCCAGCACACCGTCCATGCGCGTGATAAAGAACTGAGAGACTCTGCGGCAAGTACAATAAAAAGAGTTTTAATCAATATCTACTATAGATTTAAATTCCCAGTTACTTGGTGTAGCTCCAGGCGCCGTCTGTCAGCATGGACGAGCTGCTCTTGGTCCAAATAATCGAGCTCTCGCGACAATCCTCGGACCAGATGCGCGCACACCAATCGCCCACCGTGAGGAAGTTCTTCACGAACGCTGGATTCCGTGTGATGGCATAAACGGGACCCAAGTGGCACATCATCTAAGAGAAAAAATAAAATATAGGACGGTTATCTACGGGCTCATATTGATCCAGTTTTTAACCGGAGTGACTTACCCGGATTTGTATTTTCTCTGTGGGCGTTTTGCCCTTGCGGTTGCAGGAGAAGAGCATGCCCATCTCGGTGCCAGCCATGAATCTGGTCGGAATGGTGGTCTCATACTCCAGCACCGAGATGCCGTAGGAGCGTGACAGATCCTGTTCATCGCTCTTCACCGGATCCATGAGCAGACGATCCAGTGGCTCGCTGAGCTTGCGTGTGTCCCACCAGAGCACCTGGCCATCGGAGCCGCCCGAGAAGAATTCGGTGCCGCTTTTGGAGTTGTTCCAGAGCACCGAGTTGACCGGATCGCGATGGCACACCTCACGTTCGCTAATCATCACCGGATGCTTGCCGTGCCGTGTGTCCCAAGCGGCCACCTGGCCGTTGTACATGCCGCTGACCAGGCTGGTTGGATCCTTCTGGTTGTACTCCAGGCAGACGCACGGCACCTTCGGCTCCAGCGTGAGGAACGGTTCGTTGGGGTTCTCCACCTCCCAAATGTACGAGTTGCAACGCTGTCCGGTCTTGTCCCCCTGGAACTTCATATCGCAGTGGCTGACCGCCATTTTGATGCCACCGTCCGGCGACCAGGACAAGTGCTTGACGGGCACCTTTATCGGATTGGGATCACGATACACGTTCACAGTGCGCGATTTGCAGGGCTCCGGCAACGGAGCCGGCTCCATGTTCTCAAAGTAGTTCTCATAGATATTGACCGCGTTGTTCTGGTGGATATAGTGCTCCATGGGCTTCGTTAGGTTCATCACTTGCGTTATGTAATTCTCGTCCTTTTCGATTTTGCGCTTGTAGCGCACCGTCTGCTCCGGGTCGTGCATGTTGATGTCCTTCGGCCAGCCGCCCTCATTGTGCGTTATTCCCGTGCTCTTGTACGTGGCCCGCTCCGTGTTGGCCACGCTCAGCGATGTCTGGCCCGCATATTGTGTGGACCGATCCACCGGATTCTTCAGTATATAGTTCTTGACCAGCTCCGGATTCGAGTTCTCGCTGAACACCACCTCATCCTTGTCCTCAAAATGCACACGTGCTCCAAACGTGCGACGTTCCTTCTTAAATGTGTACTCCATTCCGGAAAACCAAACACGTAATCTGCCAATATTTCCTTTTTCAGACAATCTTTTGTTTCATGAAGGTTTCAGTGGGCGCCAAGGCAACACCCACGTTTTATCAATAAGTATGTAAGTTATTTTTTTTTAGTGAGCAGACCTGTTAATGTCCTTTCTTGGGTTGTAACCATATATAATATTTGATTTTTGAGACATCAAATTGCGTAAAAAAATTAAATTTTATTTAGTCAAATTTTTCAAATTGAAAAACATTTTTTCGTTTATCTATTTTCAATTTATATCAATCAATTTAAAAAGAATTATAAAATAATAACTATTAAAACAAATATAAAGTAAAAATAAAATAATTTATATTTAAAAACTTTATTCAAAATATTTATGTATTAAAATATGTATTTATATTTTTTTGTAATTAATGTTCCTAACAAATAAGCATCAAAATAATATTCTACATGTTCAAATATTATCTTATTAATTATATTCCTAAAATTTCAACGAGAGATTTTATTGCAATGTTCTTAATTTCTTTTTTATACCTATTTATATTATAATTTATTTATTTTTTAAATAAACTAAAATAAATAATACTAACATAAATTAAGTGGGTAAATTTTATTTTATTGCAAAAAATATCACGTATATTTTGAATATACACATAAAATTTGTCTAAATATTTGGCTAGAATTTTCTATATACAATTGAACTAAATAAATTTAACTATATGTGGTCCTCGATGGATCAATTGTCCAAATGTGAAGTCATTGGGGCAGCTGAACAGCCGAGGGCCACCCGGGCTCGAATCCTTGGCTAGTGTTTGTCCCAGCCGAAGGATATTCGAAAAGATTTTACTACTTAAAATAATAGTTAATTATAAATTTGACTATAGGGGGATTGAAGGGCTATATACAATCGATTTGGGAAATTTGTTAGCTAAAATTGACTAATTTTGCCTAAGATTGCTGACACTGCAAGGATCCGTTGAATGCCATTCTCCGGTTTGAAGTTGCACTCCCGCCTGCTCCCTGTGGCATCAGTTTCCATCGCCAACAAGTCAGAGTTCCAGCTTGGTGACATCCTCCAGCTGATGGCGGCACTCCTGTTTCTCTTGTGTGGCATCGGTTCCCATCGCCAACTCGCCGGAGTGCCTGTCCGGAACGAGCACGGATACGATGTTGATCGCCGGACTGAAGCGCTTGCAGTGCAGGTCGATTGAAATTCGCAACGCTCTTTTGTAGGTCCTCAGGTAGCGAAGGGTCGGTCGAGCAGAAATTTAGTATGGCCGTCATATGGCGTTGTGATCCTAATGGCTTTGACCTCGTGGAAATTTCCCAGAACGCGATTACGGCGAAATTTCCGCGATAACAGCCAAATGGGATTTGCCTGCTGTCGGAGACATAGTAGGGGGTACCCGAAATAAGTAAGGTAGAGGTAGTTTTTATCTTGAATTCTTCCTGGAAAACTACTTTAAGCTACCTCGAAACTATTAAAATAAAATAAAGTTAAGTACCTACCAGATTTTTGAAATATGTATATGTACGTTTAGTGTTTGAATCAATGTTTATATTTATAAAAGTTATATATAAAACATTTATTTATAAATGTATTTACTTTCCACAACCAATTTACTCAGTTCACTTGTTGATTTTCCGCAGTTTTCTGATAGTTTCAATATTTGCCGTATATAGCATGACTGTCTTCTTAATTGGAGGCCTGCGCCTGGTTTTTGCTGCCTACAAATACACATTAAATTTAAAATATTTAAAAATATAATTTAAAATATAATTTAAAATATAATAATTTTAATAAATAGGAGTTACGTTAGGGGTTTCCACAGCATCGGTTTTTTTAAGTCGTGCATTCCGAACTGTTGCCCTGAGATTTTGAATTTCATCGAGCAGTTTCTTGCGCTCATCCTTCAGAAAGAAGACCTCACGTTTAAGGCTGCTTCTGTTAATATTAATAGACAAACTTTGTAAGTTAATTATATCTTATTAAAGGTAATTTTATAACATACACTTCGATCTCCAGATGCCTCGCGTAGTTGTCGCTTTCTGAATCGATTATCTCCACATGGTCCTCGGCATTTGTTTTGGGATTAAGTGGATCAATTATTGCTACTTCCGTTCGGCCAACGCAGGGCGCATCATCAGCTATGTGTCCATCGGTATACTCTTCCGTGTCGCCAATATACTCTATCATTTCATAGCTTTGATCCAGGCTGTTGTTGCTTTCAGCTTCGCATTCTTCGAATCTTACCGAATTCTCAACTTCAACCTGTTCATCTTCGATTCTGACTTTGCTGCGTTTTCTCTTAGCTTCGCTTCTTAACAATTTATCCTTTGGTCCATTAATGGTGGGATAGGAACCGGGCTTTAATTTTGTTGGATTCTTGCGGGTGAAGCCTGCAAGCAATGTAGTTTTAAAAGTTTTGCTTAATTCCTGGACTTGGGATACTTACCCAATTCATATTGCATATTGCGTTCGAAGTCTTCTGGTGCAAAATGCTCATTGCAGATGCACGCTAATAAACGCTTTATTATTCATTTACCAACAATTTGTAAAAAACATTTTACCTGTTGCCGGGTTCGTTATATTTCGCTCGCAAAATGCAATCCATTTTTTCAGCTGCTGCTCATCTTTGGGGAAGTGAAAATAGCGCCAGTTCTTTCGATTGCCATTGCGATTGTTGTTGCCACAAAAGCTTACAGCACAACGCATTATATTGCTAATTATAAAATGTAAATATGCATATTTGTATATATAAACAAATGTTGCAGCTTTATCAGCTGATGCAAACAGGGCTGGTAAAGCTTGCTATCGATAGCTCTCAAATCGATAGGAGCTTTGATTATTATGACAGATGACAACACTGTAATAAACAGCTATTTTCTTGGGTTTCTTTCATTTTTGGTCGTCAATTATTGCGCGTTATTTAATTTCAGAATGCTGAAAAGCAGCAACTTAAATAGGTAAAATATTGCTAATATTTGAAACGAGTAATGCATACATCAATTGAATCATATAGTGTAATTGATCAGCTCGATGCTGATCGCACTGTCAGCGACGGAGCAACAACCGAGCAATCTACAACTGGTGACAACCAAGTGCAACCAAAATCAGACGAAAGCGAATGCAGCCTCGCGGCGGTGCAACTGTCCTTTGGCATACTGAATATTGCCGAGCCGCCAGTGATTAACATCCGAGGGCAGCTCAAGGAGTTGATGTAAGTGCTGTGCGGCAAATACAAATCGAATTCAATAACAGAAATTTCAACTGCAGCGGAAAACAAAACAAAATCTACATTGACTTATCCAAGGAGAAATATAAACTGGACTGCTCTCAGATATCAAAACTAATGGAAATGGTAAGTCAAGAAGATTAAGAAAGCTGTATAAAAAGTTGTCGAGTTAGGGCCTACGAAGTCTCGGCATTTTAATTTAGGGCAAATTACACTTATCGCAGTTAGCTAAATAACTTTATGATCTTGTTAGCCAATCTAAGTGCACATGTGAATTTTGTCAGATAAAGATACAAAGTTGAGTAAAATACGTGTTCAAATCTACACATACAGATGCACCAAGTGAAGGTCTACAAGGAGAGAATGATGAAAATCAAAAAAGATATGCACAGCATTTACCAGCGTTCAAAAGTCTTAAAGGTGAGCAAAAAAAATGTAGAAAACCCAAATAACATTATTTTATTGTTGCATAAAACCATACAAATAATAACAGTAATAATAATCAAATAGCACATGCAATAGTTTAATTTATAACTAAGTAATTAACGTATTCCCGATTTATAGAAACGAGCCGCAAACGTGGCGGCGTGCAAACAACGCGATTCCCAGCGCAGGCTGGAGAAGCAACAGCAGGAGGAGTCGCTCATCGGTAGCCAGCCTAGTCAGCACTAGTTACACGTCTAGTTAATCATCAATCACACCATATATAATAGTTATTTAACAAAAAAACAAACTAAATAAACATTAAAACACGGCTTTAAAGCTAAGTCTAAGATAATCAAATATACAAACAAGTGTTTTTCTTTTTGTTTATCATATATATAGTTTGGTATATACTTTCGAGATTTCACAGAATATAATTTGGAAATGAAGCCACATGCAAGAGAAGCCACTATTTTGTATGCTAAATTTAACAGTTTTGTTTTATGTATCTAATTGTGTAAAATTATAACATTAATACATTCACAGCGCGATAGAAAATATTGATAATTACAAACATTTGAAGACATGCTAGTTAAATTATTTAAGCTAAGTTTATGCGGTGAATTATTGTAAATTGTAATTTTGACTGTATCACAATTAATTGAATTTTAAAAAGAGATTTCAAGATATGCTGCGCATAATCTTAGCATAAGTTTCAAAAGAACATGCACAAAAATGAAAGTGTGTATAATTTTCTACCATTACTAATTTAAAGTACAACTAGATTTAATAATTATAAATACAATTAAGATTGAACATTGAATCAACATGCAGCTGCGATTGGAACAATAAATTGTTGAAGTTGTCGTTTGTTGTTGTTTGTCGTGTTGGTTCTCGCTGAATAGAATACGGATGCGAATTACGAATACGGAAGATCACAGAGGAGCAGCTTAGCTAACACTTGTATATTCCTGTTCATTCAGCATGTGCATTGCATCTGTCGGTGCAAAATATTTGACAGTGCCTAAAAGTATTTAAAATATTCATTAGTTGTTGCTGGAATTTACAATTTTAGTTTTTTTTTTTTAATAAATACCTGCTCTTAAATATCTTAAATAATAACATTACATAAGAAATATGTAAATATGTTAAGAGTTGGGTGCAAACAAAAAATATGTGAATGTTTTGTTTCCAAATTTATTTTTATGATGGAATTAAATTTTTTTTTACAATTTTTGTAATTGATAAAACTAATGTCTAAAATCAAGCAAAATGTTAAAAATTAGTCCTGTATATATGTTGTTGTTTTTAAAGTGCGTTCAAAATTCGTTGTAAATGAAATAAAATAAAAATATTTTTTAGTTATCCGCCGTATTAGTAAATTCGTTTGTAAAAATGTTTATTTCTGAATTTTCAGAAATTTTTTTTTTTTGTATATATGTGTTAAATATCAGCTAAGTTGGTAGCATAGAAATATGTCCTATGCAATCTTTGCTTACTTCGTTCCTAGGTCTACAAATGTTTCTGGCTCATATAAAAATAGGAAACATTTTTCAACAATTATTTTACAGTTTTTAAGTTTCTGTAATCAAAAACTGAATGTTGTTTTAATATCAGGTAATATCTTACGGCAAATCGTTTAGTTATTGTCTTATGTGAATAATCTTGGCATAGCTGATAAATCTTAGTTGATAAACTTTCTGTCCTAATTGTTTGGTACATCAAATAAATTCAAAAATTTGTTTTCTTTATCAAGGAGGTATTTGTCGATTTCTAAATTAAATAATTTTCAGAATTATTTAAGTGATTTGGGCTTTTAATTGACCTTAATAAAAAAAATAAATTCGATCGAATATTGATCAATTTAAATCGACATCGCTAAACCCATCAATGTTCTTAGCACTGGACGGGCAGTCGGGTGAGGCGGATGCGGATGCAGAAGCGGAGGCAGTAGAGGATCTACCCTTACCGTTTTCAGCTGGCCCGTGGCGCTGCAGATACATCTGAACGCAGACATGGATGATGAACACTATGAACGCGCCAATGCCAAAGATCTCAAAGGTGGTGCGTGCGCTGACCGCCTTAAACAGTTGGCCGCCAATTTGGCTACCCATGGAGACGCCGACGCCCTCGAAAATGGCGCCCACAAGACTCTGCAAAGAGTTAACTTTGTACAATTCTTTTGGAAAAAACGATTTCCGGCTCCGGCTTACCTGCATGGTGGCCTCTGTGCCGGGCGGCGCAACGATGCTCGCATAGGAGGCCATGGTCGCATAGAAGAGGCCAAAGGTGACGCCGTTGAGCAGCTCAATAGGCAGTATATACCAGGGATTCTGCAGCATCGAGTACAAAATGAAGCGCACACCAAAGCCAAAGAGAACGAGGCTCATCGCGTTCACGTGGCCAATGCGTTTCAGTATCCAGCCGGACATGAAGAAGAAGGGCAGTTCGCCGCCAAAGCACTGAATGCTCATCACCAGGCCCTCCAGTGTCTTGATAAAGTCGCTGCCATTGTCAAACGCCGTGGCCAGCTCCTCCAGATAGATGAACAGAAAGTTCCAAATCAGGGCCGTGCAGAGTCCAATGGCCACGCACCAGAGGAAGAAGACAATGCAGCGCATCGATAGAAACATTTGGCCCACATCCTTCAGTATGTTGGCGGACATGTGTGTCTGCGTGTGCTGCGAAAGAGGAAGACTTAATTGTTTACAAAATTCTAACTTGTGTGAATTCAATCAACTCACCTTCAGCTTGGTGGAGGCCAGCATATCGAAGCCCAGTATGATCAGTGTCATCCAGAAGACAATTGTGTAGTTCTTCTCGGTGCTGCCCTCGTGCGACATCGTGTCCACCAGCAGACCGGCGAGCAGCGCGAATATGCCCCAGCCGAGGGAGCCGCAGAGGCGCTGCCTTCCGTACAGATGATGGCGTTCGCCGAGTATGCCAAAGCAGATGGCGTCGCCGATGCTCACCACAACGGCCATGCCCACCCAGCTGATGATCAGCATGCCGAAGAAGAACCAGAACTCGGGCATGCCCACGGCGGTGCTCGTGTCGATCTGCGCGCTTTCCGGCAGCAGTTCCTTCAGAAACGGCTCGTTGCAGTCCATTTGGCAGCTGGGCTGAAACATGTCCTTGTCGCTGGGGCAATACAAGGTCACGTTGCGCGAATCGAGAACACCCCGATCGTGCGGTATGAGAAAGTTGAGGCACTTCACGTTGCCCTGCCGCTCCTCGATGATGTCCCGGGTACTGATGTAGGTGGTAAAGTCCAGCCACGACCTGGTGCGATTCGCCTCGCAGCTGCTGGACGTGCCGTTCAGCCAGTCCTGGCACACAATGTCCCACATGGCGGGCACCATCTCGCAGTGCATGTTGCAGCTCAGCGTGCGATTCCCGTAGAACGTCTCCAGATTTTTCTCCGTGTCCTTCGGATAGTCGGAGCAGTATCGTATGTTGGAAACACCCGCATGGCAATGGAATTGCGGCTTCTCCGCCGCCGGCACGAACATGATCATGAAGAAGGCCACGGCGGTGAGCAGTTGGCCAGCCAGAAAGAGGAAGCGATGCCGATGGTAGCTGTGGGCAGCAAAAGGGGGTTTTGGGTGAGAAAAAACACTTATGCAAATTAAATAACCACGTAGTAGCTTTATTTAATTTATTTGCTATATCTCTTTCTCTCTGCCTGTGTCTTTCTCTTTTAAACACACTCACGCTCTTTCGCACTTCTCTCTCTCTCTCTCTCTCTCTTTCACACGATCATTTTCAGTTTTTTGTTATGTGGTCACCTTCAGTCTCTCTTTCTTTCTTCTTTTCTGCCTAATTCTCTCTTACTCCCATTCTGACTCTTCCTCTGATTCTTACTCTCTGTCTTTTCTCTCTCTTACATACTTCCACTGCTTTTTCACCCCGATTTTTCTCTGTATTTGTGAAAAATACATGATTACTTTCTCTTTCTCTCTCATCAAGGGGTGTCGTCTCTCTCTGCCATTTCTCTCTTTCTCTCTTACTGCTACGCTCTCTCTCTCTCTCTGTCTCCTACTTAGTCTTTATCTTTTTCACTTATATCCATTCTCTCTTTTTTCTCTCTCTCTCTTACCATTCACTAGCTCTCATTAAATTCATGAGAATCGCATAGAGAGGCGATATGTGCCATTGGCCACTTACCGATCCGCGATGTAACCAAAGATCGGCTTGGCCAGCAAACCGACAATGGGCAATATCGTGTACATGGTGCCCACCACCACCGGGGAGTAGCCCAGCTGGAGCGCCAGCGGCGGCATAAAGGGTACAACAGGTGCGGTGCCTGCAACAAAGTTTGTAATCAAAATATGTAAATTAGTCAGAGTGAAATAAATTAAACATGTTTGCACAACTGTGCATCTAAATATAGAATATACTCGGTCCTGTGCACGTTTTTGTAGGGTATCGAAAAATGAACCCGGCAACGATTAACGCAAATAGTCAGAATATCAAATGTGGGTGTTTATAACTGATAAGCAAAATGTACACACACGACAACAAAAACAACAACAATTGGCATCATATATCATCAAGTACTATTTTTCTATATATGTGTATTCTACAGTTGTTTGCATTTGGTTAAGGTTGAAGCTCTTTTTAATTAATTTAAAAGTTAGAATACCATTTTAATTGCTGATTGCAGCTCGGGGGTCACGAAGGGCAAAGCACCGTTGGGACTAACGGCTTAGTTAATTGTCAACATGTCAACTTGGAAAAAAGTTTTGCAGCAATTCTTTGTCACCTTTCAACAAACATGGAAAATAAAACTAAACTCGCTTGAGTTTAATTGCTTGACTTTATAGCAGGTATTAACTAAAGGTTTTTTTTACTAAATTTGTAATCAGTCTTTTAACAACTGAACAATGAGAATTGGGTTTGAATTCCCAGGGACAGGCTATTCTACTGAAAATATTTGTAGAAATTAAAAAAATTTATATATTGAAAAGAATAATTATAATTCATATAAATATACAGCTTTTAAGATAAATAGGAATGTTATTTCACATAAATAAATTATAGAAATTCTACACGATTGTCATAGGAATTTTCCAACACTTAAGCTTAGTGTTGTATTTACATCTGAATATAGAAACTGTAGTAAAAAATTGATAGTTGTCGTGGTTCGAGCTGTGCGCTTATCATCAATCAGTCCATCCGTCAATCAAAAATTTTATTTAAATTTGCGGATCATTCTGAAATATTCTCCCAAACGAAAAAATTATCTAAAATTTATTTAATTAAGAAATTCAAATTTCCAAAATGTAGAATTCTTTTCCTGTGCGAATACTTTTCTACAATAGTGTGCACAGACTTTCAAGTTAAGCTACTGGGGATCAAATAAATTATATTCAATGTTCGAACAATTGCTGTTTAGTTAGCAATCAGCTTATCAGGCAAACAGGTTTATTTATCTATGATTGTCCCTACATATATATACATAAGTGTTATCGCCTAATTTTATCTAGACATCTGCCTCGCCGGTTGATTCAACTAAACATCACAATTTACTTTGAGTAAACTAAAAAAAAGTGCTCATCGGAGCCATGTTTCAGTCTTATCAGATAATGTTAACAATATCATAATGATATGCTAGTTTTGAGTAACGGTAACTTTACCGGCATTGAAGAGAAAGTAATGCGCCTTCATGGGCAGCAAATCCTTATCGATGGAGGCCTTCATTTTGGCTGCTTTGCTCTTTGTTACTCCAATTCGTAACTATTAGCAATACATCAATTCCAATTAGATTATGTACTGTTTTGGGCTTTTCCAATTAGATGATTGATATATATTTTTATATACCGCTCAGTTTGAAAGGAAATCAGCTAATGCACGTATAAATTATCAGCACGAACTTCACCGATGTTTAGTTTTATTCGGTTACGCACACAAATACCCTTTATTGTTTGTGTGTGTGTGTGTGTGGCGCGATCACGTTTCTTGTATTACACATAAATTCGCAAGTGTCAACATTTCACGTTTTTCTGTAAACCGAGATACACGAAATTCACAATAACCACGCGCACCTCAAATTTGAGTCGGATAGGAATCTGATTAAACTGGCAACGGCGGCGATGTGCTGGATGTTACATATGTGTATATCTTAATTACTGTTTGTACTTGCGGCTTATCTAGAGCACACACGTTCACATATGCGTTAAATAGACGCCCACAACACCAACAACGACCATGCTTCGCATGCAAATGCACAAAACAGAAAAACAAAAATGCCGCGAACAGCTGGTCGGTAAGTACAGCAACTGTTAACTAATATTGACTCAAATTGGCATGCACAGTTATTCACTATTAAGAGAATCACTGTTTACGTAGAGTTTTGCATTGTGACGTCACAGTTTCACTTGAATTTCGCTCGTCAACTACTAAAAGTATAATGAAACATAGCACAAAAATAAAAAAAAACGCAATTATAGGTTTGCAAGAGTTTAATAAGCAGTCAATTCAATATCTACTCTCACATTTTTTTTATTGCTTTGCGCTACCTTAAGCTGCTCAAATTTGCGTTAACAGAATAATTTAAGGAGCACATTTGTGCGTTAGCGATCAGCTGATCACCAATTAGCAATGTTTGGCGCCAATATTATATGGAATTGGACCTGATTAAGAATACATTAATTTTATGGTATTTTCATATGTCAGCACTGGCAAGCGCCACTACAATGGCTGCCAATTTAATTCGCAACTTAAGCTAGCAATGAGACTATAAACCTAATGCCTAATTGGGAGAACAATCAGTCGTATATATGGCTATAATGCTGCTGATAAACGTGTATATAGTTCTCTTTCTCCTGCGGCGTCATTTGGGCAATTAGCTTATCGTCTAGCTGATCCAAGGGATGCGGACGCCCAGCCACCAGCACAGTGGGCACATCGTCATCATCCTCCTCCGACTCCGAGTTGATGTAATTATCAAAATTAACATTCGCTGGAAGGAAAATCAAAGATTTACTTAAAGATTCGAATTCGATTAAATACTCGAACTCACGTATCTTGGTGTTGTCGATGTCGTTCTCATCGTCGCTGGAATCACTGGAGTTGGCGTTCGAGGAGCCCTTGCGCAGACCCTTCAGG
Organism: Drosophila micromelanica; assembly: GCA_004143825.1. Lineage (NCBI taxonomy): Eukaryota > Metazoa > Arthropoda > Insecta > Diptera > Drosophilidae > Drosophila > Drosophila micromelanica. The sequence continues at coordinate 93,911 of SCDY01000311.1, forward strand.
TGGGCCTCCCGCTGGCCCGGCTGCTTCTCGTGCTGCAGCAGCACCGACATAATATCCTCGTTCTCCTTCTTGTTGCGGTGCCCGGACGTGCCAGACGACTGGGCCGCATCGCCTTGGGCGCTGCTGCCATCGCCCGCCTCGGCATCGGTTATCACAGTGCTCTCCGTCATCCAAATGGGACGCGATTTCCGTTCGACGACCGCATCGGCGCTGTCATCGCCACCGATGGTGACATCCACGCGCGTCTCCTCCACGGCAAAGCCCTGATTTCGCGTCGCCTCGCCCGACCATTGCAGGCTGTCCGGCCGCAGGGCGTTCGGCTTGTTGATGCCGCGTATAGTGTCAATGTCCACCGGTTCCGGCTCCAGCACCTCGGGCGCCAGCTTAATGCCCTCCACCTCGCGCAGCAGATCGTACAGCGGCTGCAGCTGCTCGTTGAAGTGCGCCAGCATCAGGCGTGAGTCCTTCTTGGGCATGGCAGCACTGTCCTCCTCCACGGAGCTGCCGCAGTACGTGCACCGGAACTCGCACGTGGCCATGTCGAACAGTTGGTCCGCCTCGAGATCTGTGAACGTCTTCGAGCACGTGGAGCACTTGAAGCTGGCGCGACTCGTCGCATCGCGCTCCTCCGTCTCCATGCGCTTGCGCATCAGGTCCAGCTTGTACTTGACCACGTTCACGAACGTCTTGTAGTTGATGAAATAATAGTTCACCTTTTGCGCCTTCCCATCCGGGCCCGTCTCCATTTTCAGGCGTATTTGTATGAACTTGTCGGTGCGCAGCGTCGTGATACGCGCCCGCAGCTGCTTCTTCTCGAAGCGCAGCAGCTCCCCGATGTCGTCCTCCTTCATGCAGGGATTCCGCACCAACATGTCGATGATGAGCGCGTCCTCCTGCGAATAAAAGCCGCGCACGACCAGCCGGGCCAGCTGCTTCAGACTGCTGGGCACCTCGGTGACGTAGCGCACTTCGGCTTTCGCGGGCGGTGCACTCGCTGCTGCCGCCGATGTCGAGGACATTATTTTTTTTATTAAATTTCAATGATATTATTTATGTCTGCTTCTTCTTTGATATTCTGCGCTTTTGCATTTCTTTTACCGCGAGCAATTAATGTTAAATGCGAGCATGTTAAATTGGCGAGCATATAACTTTGTTGCCTATCGATGTCTACTCCTATCGGTCCATCGCTAACAGTGCTGCACAACGAAATGTAAGCGCGCAATATTTGTTTTATGATTTCAACACTGTTATGTTATCATAAATATATACTTGAACAATATTATTACATTTAAATACAATTTTACTTTATTTGACAATTTTAAGGCGTAGCCAAACCGATAAAAGATATACTTAATGCTCAAATATAAAAGCAGCCAGGCATCCAAGTCTCAAATCCTCTTTTATACTCGTTTGTGTGTCTGTTTTATGTTATGACGGATTACAGGAGTGCAGAGCAAAGTTTGCATAAAAAATAAACGAGCTTAGACAGGGCGACCATAAGATATTAAGTATGTTATACCTGGCTAAACTTGTCGTCGATTATTTGCAGGCATTTTTAAATTATTGCAAAAGAACTCGAAGGCAATTTGAAAATATTCTTAACTATTAAATAACTGCAAAGATTATAAATGATAAAAAATACTCCCTTTAATCACAACCAATTCAAGTGAATTATGAATTTTTAAACATGTAATTAAATAAGGCTGATTATGTTTAGCAAACATCGAGCTTTCGCTCTCTTTTAAACACTCTCCCCCCCAAATAAAGAGCGCCAAGGTGAGGGTGTATTTAACGTGTTTACCTCAACTGCAGTGCGCATCCTCTCGCGCACAGAATAAAAACAAAGTCAACATGCAGTGGCGTAGCTTATGGGGATACTGCACAACTGGCCGTTTCTTTTGTTACAAATGCACCCACTCACACCATTTGACTGTGCTCATGCCGATAAGCTTTCATTTGAGCAGGAATCAAGAGAGCACTGCGCAAGCTCCTTGTTGTTGTTTGCGCTCTCTCTCGTCGACGGACACACTCGTGTGCTGTGAAGAGCTTTCTCACATCCACAGGCCGCAGTCGTCTGCAGTTATGAGTCGTGCGCGCTTATGCTCGGTTGACCAATTTTCCGTTTAATTCTTTTTTCACGGCGCTCAACACTTTAACACAAACAAACAAACAAAAGCGTGCAAATAGTTTTGTGATTGTTTTTATGCGGTTTTCCCAAAAACGCTTCGCTGTCAACGCTCGCAGGCATTTGCCGATTTTCTGCACAGTTTTTACACAAAAACAAAACATTTTCCTAACGGTCCAATTATATGTTTTTTTCGTCGGTGTTCAGTGAAAAAAAACAACAACAACAAAGAAACCATTAAAAAAAGAAAACACGTCGCGACGTTTGTAAAAATTGATTTTTATTGCGCGAGAAAACCATAGAATATCTAAAAAAAAACAACAACAAAAAATATAAATAAAAAGCGAAATATTTTCTTATAAAAAAACAAGGTGTGTAGAAAGCAAAATTTACAAAAAATAATTTTCTAAAGCGTTTCCAGTTGCCAAAAACTTGTTTGTAACATTTGGTTTGCACGTGATTTGTTGGCCCGTTCACAGTTCAAAATTCAGGCCTCCATTTTTTGAGTTCGAGCATCAGCCCTTGCAACCCCCGAACGTTTGCCGGGCGCTTAACACTGACCTCCCCCCTTTGCACTCCTGCACCCCCTTCAACGCCGCGGGGGTGGCTCGATTGAGCTCGTGATGTCATGCGACAGCGACAACTACCCATAATAAATAAAGGACTTTAGACATTCTGGCGCGTCCCGCAGTGTTTGTTCAGTTTTAGCTGCAGGCCCTGCACCTGATACTGCTATCCACATCTATAAAGCTATATACCATCTATATGCCCTGTATATGCCTCGGCTATATATTTGTGTTTATGTACACGCTTTGTTGCCTCCGAATCGGGTCAAAGTTGCATAGTTTGACCCACTTTGGGGTACACTGGGCTACGCACACGCCGCCATGTGTTGCATGAATCAGCCTCTCGATGCAGCAGCAGGGAATCCAGTCAAATCGATTCGCCAATGGAGCCTGTCCTTCAGTTTCTCTTTCAAGATAGAATGAAAAAATTACGAATATTTCTTCATACTTAGACAAACAGGAAGTTTCTTAACATCAGAATATTTTTACTTCGATACTACATTTAAGCTGACTCTGAAGGGGTAAAATTTTTTGTCAAAAATGTCAAAATTTATACAAATATTGAGGTGTAAAGTTCTTGGATCCATGGTTCCTATACTTCAAACTTCCATAACTTTGTCAAAAGTATATCAATTTTGATGATTGATGGCATTTTAGTCACGATTTTTCATATAGAATAATTCTACATTTAAAGTATATTCATTTTTGAAAAAAAAATTTTTGAAATTTTTTTGGTATAAAACCTCTTTAGACATTTTCGAAAAAAATTTTTTTTTCAAAATGTAGAACTGCGAATTTATATTTTTTATCGATTTTGTTTGGCTTAATTAGTGTAAAAAACAACATTTTAGTTGATTTTGGGTGTCAAATTGTATGTCAAAAATCATATCAAAATTGATAAAAAATTTTATCAAGTCCTTGGATTTATAGCTCCTATATTTCAAACTCCCATAACTTTGTGAAAAGTAAATCGATTTTCATGATTGATGGCATTTTACATTATATGTATATATAAAAATAAAATATACATTTTTATTTAAAAATTTAAATTATAATAAGAGTTTTCTTTGACGTTAGGTAAGCATAGATAAAGAGTTTTATTTTTCACATTCAAAACAGTAAATTTACCTTTTGCACAGTTATCAGGTAACTTGACCGTTGCTTGGCGTTTGGGTCCACTAACTGGAAGGTTTATATTGCTTTCATAGCTCAGATCAAAGCGCATATGGGCTTAACAAAAAAATTAGAAACAACAGGACGAAAATCGATAAACGGAGCTGGCGCAGCACGCATACAAATTCGAGCAAAGGGCCCTGGAATTGCCAGGCGTGGGGGAGGGAGGGCGGTTGGGGGGAGCATGGTCTTAGATGTGGAGCAGGCACTGTGACACAGAACAGCGATTTAAAGCGTGCGGTAGTTACCGTTACGCGACGAAGTAGCAGAGAAAGAAGCAAAATCCAATAAGCACAGGGCACGAAGCACGCGAGGCAGCAGCAGCAACAAAAACAACAACAACAACAACAACAACTCGAACCAACTCCAGAAATAGACAGAGCCAAGCGGCGGAAAATGCTCACAAAGCGGAGGTCCGCATAAAAATGTAATAAGTACGGGCGAGTACACACACACACAGACACACACAGATAGAGAGCGGGGGAGAGAGAAAGAGAAGAGTGTGTACAGCATAACAAGTTCAGAGCTTCGGCTACTCGCTGGGGTGGTGACATTCACAATCACATTCACATTCATATTTACATTCTCATTCACATTCAGATTCACATGCGCCGCACAGTATGCAACTTGATTTCGGTTGCATGCCCCATGGCGCTTTATAAGCAAATGCCCCAGCTGGAGGCGCTCAGCTGCTGCTGCTGCCACTGCTGACCAAGCGATTTCGTTGGCATAAATGCAATTTTGCTGCTTCATTTTATCAAATTATTCACTCGTAATTTCAGTTCATTTTCGTTTGTTACTCGAACTCACAAAGTTCTCCCATGATGTTTTTTGTTCATAAATTTAAATGTTTGTAATATATGAATATATGAACAAATAATTTTTCTGTGTTCTCTTATAATATTTGTACTCATTATTGAACTTCTTGAAAAAAATGTAAAGGATGCATTTCTGATAATTCTGTAAGAAATTTACTTCAATTGAAACTATTTTGTGCCTATTTCGAGCACCAAAATATCTTTAATAAGTATTTTGGACATAATCCTCTGTATGGCATTATCTAAAATTGTTTGATAAGAAACTAATTCAAGCTGTCTGTTTCCTGGATAAGAATTAATAATAAATGAAATCTTACAATTTTTAAAACAAAACTCATAAAGTAACACATATCCAACAACTGATATTTTATTAAATTACATATTATTATATTTGATTGATTTGCACAATAAATTGTAGTTTGATTTCCGGCGAAACAAAGGTTGGCCTTGCCAACAAATTGTGCCGGATAGGTCGTGAATGGGGCGACGAGCTGCAGACGACTTCAGATGAAATAGTTAACCAGATAGACAAAGGGCCGCCGTTGCCATTGACAGGGCACAAGGAAGTCACAAACAATGCCGCATCAAAGTCTCACCCCGCTTCACCCGCCCCCCCCGTCCGGGCCACAATCTGCCTTCAGCTGGCAGCTATCTTTGTTTCGGATTCGTGGCCCATTGTTCGGCCCACGGGCGGAAAGGCAACGATATGGCAAACGCAAAGATTTGGCCGCTTCAGCCAAGTCAAGAGCCCTGATGACGACGTTCACCTTCAGCCAGAATGACGTGGCCGGGGCGGAGACGGAGGCGGAAGTGAAACATTAAAGGGCCCATATTTATGGCAATTAAATTGTCTTTTATGCTCTCAGATCCTTTGTTCTACTAATGAGCTCAAGCCTGTTCGCCTGCCAGGGCTATTTAATAACCCTATTTGACTGAGATTGAAAGCAGGTTAAGTTCTTAAATTGCTGCACACTCACACACACACACACACACACACACTTGACATGGTTGTTAGCGTGAGCAGGTGAATATGTGTTGTTTTAGTCCTTGCACCGTAAAAATAAAAGAAAACATATTTAGGCAAATGTTTATGTTCCGGCTTATTGCTTTGCTTTTAATTTTATTTTCGGTTTAAAAACCAGGGTTTTTTTTTATCAAATATGATAAGCATTATTTACATTTAAAAAAAAAAAAGCGATAGGTAGGTACTTTTTCGAAATTACTCGCAGTTTGTTAATATCGCCTCTCTATGCGATTTTCATTATTTTGAGTGAGATGCCTGCACTGATTTATTTACTTATTTCAATTAAATTGTTAAACATAACAGGGTCTCAATTGTAAATAAATAACAATCTAGACTCCCCTTTTATTTTAGCAGCTATTTTTAATTAAATTCGTTTGCCGGATATGCTTTCAGTGTAATTTCGCGCATTGTGTTGCCCGCTCTTTGCATTGCTGAATTTTCATGCTGCCACCCACTTTTGCCATTTGGCTAATTGAATGCTGGCCTTGGCTTAAATGATAAATTTTGTCATGTGTGCTTAGCTGTTTCAGCGCGGCAAATTAATTACTTTAGTTCAGCTAACTAGGTAAAAGTAAGTTGAAATAGTTTCGAATGTTAATCTAACAATGAAAGATTAAGTCAATATTAGATCTGATCTTGAGAGAGAGAGAGAGACAGCAATAATAAATTGTCTTTGCATTCAAACCAGGTTCTCAAACCAAATCCAAATGCAACACATTGGTTCGAGCCGTAAAAAAAAACTTTTGAAAAAATTCGAAGACCCTTTTTTTCTTAATCGGCGACCCAAAATTAATTTAAAACATTATTTTCTGCTAAGCTAAAATTTCGGTGTAAGCCAAATTTATTATTTTCATCACGTTTTCGTAGTTCAGAGAACCCGAAATGCCCTATAAGAACAATCGAGCAACGTGCAATTACCTTGGCATATTTCTTCTTCAGTTGCTTTTTCCACATTGTTCGCTTTATCGCCGAAGTTTTTAGCAGCCACAACAAATCGCAAATGCCGAATGGTTGAATGGGCGAGAATGGGTGGATGGGGAATGGTGAATAGGATATGAGGAATGGCGGATGGCGTGCAATGGCAGCAACAACAGAAACAACAATGAAACGCTTAATGAATGTGGGACATAAATTTGCGCTGATTTGCGTTTTGCTTTGCGTTCGTTTTGCGCTGCTGGGTCGTAAAAAAAATGCAGCTCGCACAAAATCCTAACGGTAAACTTTAAAACGATTCTTTTGCTATTTTGCTTGCAGGTGCGAGCGAGAAGGCGCCTGCCGTCAAACTAGGCGCAACAAGGTCAACGCTCAACAACTCAAACATGTTGCAACTGCACGTTATGTAAACGAACGTTAGAGAGAGAGCAAGGAAGAAGAGTGTGAGAGTGAAGAAACTTATCCCTTGATTGTGTGCGTGCGTGCGAACGGGACAAAGTGAATTTGTTTCAGCATACAATGTCATCGATCTCGGCGCAGGGCGTGGTCGAGAGAGCCTCCGCGGAACTATCGAAGCGCATCAACGGGCTGGGATTACGCTCCAAGCATCATCATGGCAGCGGCGGCAGCAACAGCGGCGGCGACAACACCTCCTCCAACTCAACGTCCAGTGCCACTTCGTCCAGCGGCAAGACCTCAGTAATGGAGCGCGTGACAAATGCGCTCTGCGGCGGCGGCAACTCCAACTCCAATTCCAACTCGAACTCGAACTCAAACTCTAATTCGAACTCGAACACCAATTCCAACTCAAATACCAATAGCAACAGCTCAAACTCCAGCGTCGCTGGCACAGCAAACGCGCCGCAAACGCCCGACAAACCGTCCCGGGGCGCTGCTCCGGGCGCCACGCTCATCTCCATGTCCGGTGCACAGCAGTTGGCGTCTGTCAATGCCAGTGCGCTGCCCGCTGCCCATCACAACCCCGCGCTTCTGATGCAACAACAACAACAACAACAACAGCAGCAACAACAACAGCAGCAGCAACAACAACAACAGTTGCAGGCGATGGCCGGTTCGACGCTGATCAACTCGAATCATCACATGGTCATGGCGACGGGCGTTCCAGCGCCGCCCGGCACCATGTCGCTGGGTGCGCCGCCAACGCCGACCGTCAAATCGATTGCCAAGCAAATGAACATCACGATTCCGGCGCCGGGTTCGCCCACGTTCAGCACGATGGGCATGGTCGCGGCGCAGAAGGTGAGCGCCGGCGGGACGCCGCAGCAGATGCGCAAGCAGCTGCCCAACCCGCATCTGCACCATCCGTACGGCGTGGTGGCTGCGCCCGGCTCAACGCAGGTTACCCAGCTGGCCGCCGCCGTCACCCAGTCTGCGCTGATCCTCAACAAGCACCCGCCACACATCCAGAGCATCGATGCCCTGCTGCTCGATGATCGCTTCCTGAATCGCTTTTTCCAGTACTTCTCGCCGTACGAGCGACGCGTGCTCGCCCAGGTGTGCATCAAGTGGCGGGACATCCTCTACCGCAGTCCGCGCTACTGGTCCGGCCTGTTGCCGACGCTCCAGTGCCGCGAACTCCGCCAGATGCCCGCCTGCGATCGTGGCAAGCTGTACAACTCGCTCATCCGGCGCGGCTTTCACGCCCTCGGCCTGGTGGGCGCGTCCGACGAGGACGCCCTGGACGTTGTACACTCCTTTCCACTGGCCTCCAAGCACGTCCATTCGCTCAGCCTGCGCTGCTCCTCGATCAGTGATCGCGGCCTCGAAACGCTGCTCGATCACTTGCAGGTGAGTTTTTATATTTAATATTACTATTAGTTTTAATATAAAGCTGCCAACCGGTTTTAAAACGAACCGGTTCTAACTCGTTATTCCAATAAATTTTAATAAGCAACCGAACCTTGAACCGCAAAATGTTCAACCCAATTACTTGAATGTATATTATACAGATATTCTCTAAAAGAACAGAATAGTTTTCCTTTAAGCTTAAAAATATGAGAAACCACGGTTCAAACCAAAGTCAAACCAAAAGTTATAATGTGAGAAATCAAGTTTTTGAACCAAACGTGAACCACCAATATTTTTTTTTTGGACTCGCAGCGCTTTGAATAATAAAATTATTATAATTATTAACTGTATACTTTTATTGTGAGTATTTTTATTTTGAATACTACTATATAATAATACAAATTTTTATTATTTTTATTTGTATTATGTATATATTATTTGCATTATTATATTTGAATTCAGGAAACGTTTAAACTTTGGTATCCTTACGCTCCTCTAGCTTTAAAAAATATAGTTTTCAGGCTTATATTGGTCTCTCCTTCTGAAAAAAATCCATATTTTCTTCTAGTCAGAGCTATATTTTAAATTTGAAAACATTTATAATTATTCCGTTTCTTTCGCCTTTCTTTATGTAAAATAAAAAATTTTAATAGAAAAATTGACAGCCTTTTCATGCATATAAAGGTATTTTTCTTTAAGCAGCTTTGTTCCCATAGAGCTTATATAGATCTTATCAGAATCTGGTGTATTTATCAAATTGCCAAATGGTAAATCTCAGCGGTTTCCCATGACCGTGGGCGGCCTGTCTCGGTCCGAGAGAACGTTGACGATGGTCAGTCACACGGCACACGGCGTAATTAAAAATAAACTCAACGGAATTCCTGCCGTGGCAAGTGAAAACAATTCTCGATCTTATTTTGAGCTGTGCGACAGCGAAATGAAACGTGTTAGCGGAAAAGTGTGTCATAGACTCTGTGGAAAGTGTGGACGGGGGGATGAGGAGTGGAGGGACAATTGAAAATTGTGTGTGATAATTTCTATGCGCTGCAATCTGCAAACTCATAACGAATTGATGCGATCAATTTCAAGCGCAAATCACTTCAAAGCAGCGCCATAAATTTTATTTAATTTACTAAAACATTTCGTTGAGCTAATTTGCGCAAAACGAATGAATTTATATTTTTTTATACATGTATATATAATTGTAATGAGTGCGATTTGCATGGCGCATCTTTTATGAGATGCGTGTGAAATAAAATGTTCGAAATAGCTGCCAGAATATTAAAAAAAAACAACGCAATACTTAACTGATTTAAAGTGCATAAATTAAAAGTAAAATGCAAATTGAAAGAGGGTATTTAATGTGTGTGCATATTTTTCCAATTTCGAATTTTTTCTATATGAATAAAATATATTTAGATTTTTAGATATCATTTTTGTTTTTTTTATTATTTTGTTTCTTTTTTTTAATTTGTATAGTTTTAGCTTTTATATGTAGAGAATGATATATTACCCTAAAAAATAATGAATTTAGTGAAATCGTAAAGATGTTTTTTGATTATTTTCTATAAAAAAAAAGATTTATTATAATTTTGTATATTTTTTTAAAAACATTTTTATAGTTTTATTCTTATTTGTCCAGATTCATATATTACTACTAAACTCATTTAGACTTAGAGAACATAAGAAAATGGCTATTACGATTATTGTTATAAACAGATAGGAAGTTAATAGTAATCGTATACGTTAGTTTGTTGCTAAAGTCTGAGTGAGTTTAGTGGCCAAATCTAATTAGTTGGCCCTAATTGCTGCTCTCAGCTGCTGACAATACCAAGCTCCAATCTATTCAGTTCAGTTTCATGGGCCAATTCAAAGCAATCTGCCAACTTAATCCAATGGCAGCTCAGCATGAGACAACAGAAATGACAGAGAGAGAGAGGGAAAGAGTGTGTGTGTGTGTGTGTGTGTGTGTGTGTGGGAGTGAAAGGCTCACATGAGTCGAATGGATAATGTTGGTGAACAGTTTGCGGTCAAGTTGAATGTTGAATAACCCCAGCCTTAGCTGTGACCCTTCATACGGGCTGTAGTACACTCAGCGAAAAAAGCATATTTGCGGCTGTGTCAGTCAGTTGACTGCGTGTCAATCTGCAATGTTGGAAATAATTCAATGTGAATGCATGTCATGTTCATGAGCCTAGTTTGTCAAATGTGTATGTGTGTGTGGGTGTGCAAATGTGTGTGTGTGACAAATGGCTTGATTGCAAATTGTTGTCGCTGGAAATGTCAACAAGAATGGCACGCACAGTTGACAGAACCAAGTACCATAAATATACATACTTTTACATATATTATATATATATATAGAAGAAAATTTGACCTTGGGGATTAGGCGCAATGCGCTTGGGGTGCATCTGTGTCCTTTCAAGCCCCACATGGCTGATTTAGTTGTGCATTAACAAGTCCCTATAATTTGGCATGTGTGTGTGTGTGTGTGTGTGTGTATTTCAGTCAGAAAATGCGACGGAAATGCGACAGTATTTTCCATGCATACATAGTTAATGACCGCAATTGCCTTTGGCGCTCACGCGGCGTATACGTAACTTCCGCATTGCTAAACTGCAAAGTTCTCGCTCGCTGCGCTGTTGAACCCTGCTGACCTATAAAGGTTTGTCACGTGCTAGTTATTTATTTAAAATTTTTGTCAGTCGGAAATGGCCAAAAATATATACATATATACATATATATATATATATATATATACACTTTAACGAAACTTATATTAAATATGCTGCGGCCTAAGCTTATATATTTGCCTCATATATTTTGCTTTCTTTTAGTTTTTGCTAACTTTCTTTTATCACTTTGCTGCTCAAACTTTTCCACAAGCTAAATATTTGATTCTCCTTTCAAAGGGCTTTATCGAAAATTTGAGAAGCACACAGAACTAGAAAGTTTCGCAACATTTATTTGTATTTTTGCTCTTATTGTAGCCCAACATTTATTTATTAATATTGGAAAGTCAAAAGTAAAACAAGAAGCAACTTTTTTCTTATACTTTGAACTTGAATTAGTTTTTACTTTTATGATGTTGATAAGAATTTGCCTATATATTATATAGTCGCACTTTGCATAGCTAATTTTCGTCTGGATATCTTGAAAAACATAAGTTTTCCATAGAAAAACTCAGCTTACAAACTTTATGAATAATTGTGAAAAACATTCTGGGAAGTTAAATTAAAAACGGAATTTTGCCCGCATTCATTTATTTTAATACTAAAGAATAGAAAAAAATAAATGCTACATCTGTATATTCATCTAATGTTTGCCATTGTTATTAGTATATGTTTTTGCCTTCTGTATAATTATTGATTGCGTGGCTGACATGTGAAAAAAGGTTACCCTGGATACGTGTTTTCCCAGTCAGCTGGGAAAACAAGAAAACAGAAAGCAACAAAAAAATAGTTTCACTGGCCATTGAAGAATATATGTATATAAAAAACAAAAGAAGCCAAATGTTGAAAAAGTCCCAGACCAATTTACCGTTAACAATGAAGTCATTTCAAAGCTTGTTGCCGGGTACGAGGACCTCAATTTGCTCGTATCTAATTACAGGCAATGTTATTTACATATCAGCTATTATGCCATTATACGATTTGCCAGATAAGAATTTATATGGCCATGTTTCTGGCAAACACTTTTAATATAAATAATTATGCAAATTATGCAATATGAAACAAAATATGATAATGGTCAAATATGCTTAGCACTTCTTTTTTAACTACATAATGTTTGGAGAGCATTCCAAACAATTATTGTTGGTTATGTTCTCAGTTTAACATAAATAAACGCTGGTTTTGGTTCGAGCTTAAGATTCTTTCGAATTTTAAAGTATTTGCAATTTGTATTGTTTTTAGTACATATTCTCAAAACGGCAGCTTTCAAGTTCAATTTTTTCAAAATGTATTCAGATTATTGAAAAAACAATTGGGTAGATTTAAATTCTGTTGATTTTCTGTTTCGGTTCGGTTCGGTTCGGTTTAAACCGGTTCAAAATAAGTTTGAAGCATTCTTTGTATACTTTGTTTTTAGAAGAAGAAGAAGACTTAAAAAAGTTCTTTAGAAAAATATTTTCTACATTACAAAAATATCTTAAAAGTATTACATTTTTTAAAAATAATTCCAATTATTTTAAAATTAGATATATATATGATTCCTATTTATTACAAAAAGTACACTCAAAAAAAAACCATTTTTATTAATCAACGCATTGAATGCTTATCATTTTCTGAAACAAATACTTTGTACATGATTCTTAATTTAAGACTATAATTTAAGAATGTCATAAATACAAAAAAAAAGTTTAGAGCAATAAATAAATAAAAATTAAATTAAATTTTATTCTCAAGCTTAGAAATTTTGCACCTAAGCTGAAATCTGAGAACACTTGTACTTTAAGCATGATTCTCCGATTTCGCTGAGTGTATTGTCTTCTGTTCAATGTCGTTTAATTGTTGATGTAGTTAGCGATAAAAGTTTTTCGGCTTTTCCCACTTTGTCGTCAAACGTATTTTTTCCTCTGGCCATTTCCCTTTATGCTTTTGCGTCATGTTTCCGCTTGCTTTCCGGCTTTATTGCTATTGTACTTTGATTTAACGTGTTTTCGCCGTTTGTTTTTGTTTTTTTTTTTTTTTTGTTGAGCGTTTATGGGCGAAAGTTCTCGAGTGTCGCCAAGAAACGTAGCACACTTTGGGCCACAACAAGGCATAAACTGAAAGAAAATGATGACTAGTCAGATCAAACGCCGCGACATGTTGTCTGGCACGCAATCTGGGTCGAAGCCCAGTATTAAAATTATTGTGAAATGTTTTCGCTCTTGAAAAGGTCAAAGTTGAGTACAATTTGAAGGAGTTTCTAAACCATTTAAGGGCATGATTAACGATTTGTCAAAGTTTGAAGTCAATATAAACAGTTGTGATTTAAAAAATTTAAATATATTTAAATTTAAATAAAAAAATTTTAATATAAAATATAAATATAATAAAATATATTTCAGTTCATTTAGCCAAGTTATAGTATTATTTAAGTTTTTATATTTATTTTATATAAAATAAGTTTGCATTTTTTGCAATAATCTTTCCTATAATATTATTAATATTATTTATAGAGTATTCTCAACTATTTTTTTTTTTTTTTGACTACTATTACCACAAAGAAATCTAAATACTTCATAGTTTATCCTTTTCAAAGAGACCCCTCTTTAAAATTTTAATTAAAAACTAACAGTATAAATATATGACAATAGAAAAGTGATTGAGAAATGAAACAAATTCAATGACAATTGCAGAGTCTGTTTGAACTTGAGCTGGCCGGCTGCAATGAGGTCACCGAGGCGGGCCTCTGGGCCTGCCTGACGCCGCGCATCGTGTCCTTGTCACTGGCGGACTGCATCAACATTGCCGACGAGGCGGTGGGCGCTGTCGCCCAGCTGCTGCCATCCTTATACGAGTTCTCGCTGCAGGCAAGTGTGCAAAATGTGAAAATGTGTGCGGCAAACATGGCCTCATATTTAATTGAATCTGTCGCTTCTGACTTTTTCCACCCGCAGGCTTACCATGTCACAGATGCCGCCCTGGGCTACTTCTCGCCAAAGCAAAGTCACAGTTTGAGCATATTACGCTTACAGTCATGCTGGGAACTAACCAACCATGGCATTGTTAATATCGGTAAGTATTTTAAAATATTACACATAAGTAATTGCATATGCCAAATAACTATCTATAGGGTTTGAGAATTTTTATTGGAAAGAAAACTCTTAAAAATAACAAACGGGTTTTACAAATAATCTAAACTCTAAAATGTAATATTGCTGATCTACTTCTAAAATCCAGCCAGCTTTAATGGTAGACCTTAGAATAAAATACTCCAGCTGGCTTAAATAATAAATAATAAAAAAATAAAAATTAAAGTATTTTTAAAAAAATTTTTTGAACTTTTTGTATTTTACAACTCATATTAGCAGCAAGTATTAAGTACACAACAATATTTTAAATTTTATTTAATTTAAACATTTTGTATCTTATGAAAATTATTGAAAAACAAAAAATAATATTTATTGTTAATTTGTTTTATGCCAAGACTTTACAGCTATGGCTAATAAAAAAACTTAAATATTCTACAAATTTAAATTGTTAATCAATATTGTTCAAATATGCGTATTACATAATTGACTATTAAAAAAATAATATAATTTGTAGTAAATTTTTTAAATAATATAAGGAAAAATTATAATTCTGAGAGCTAACGGTGACACTTTTTCTTAAGTTTGTCATTCACAAACTATTCTGGATTGCTCGTAAATTCCCGTAAAAAACATATAATTACAATTTTATGCTTTTATTTATTTTGCTGCGCATTAAGTGGTTTCAAGCAAAACCATTTTGCAAATAAACAACTTAAAAAGTCGCATTTTTAGTTGCTGTAAAATTGAAATTATGCTCACATTGAAATTCCCGGAATCGCTGATCCGCTTGTCAGGCATTTTTCTATATCAACTAACGGTGCTGATAGTCGTCCGGCGGAATTGTTTCGGACATCCGCCAGGTGTCTGCCAACTGGTGCAGGAGCTATAGAAAAGCCGCTTATAGTCGCTATTTATATACATTTTTTATATATATATTCTGAATACATTTCATAAAATTCGGCATCATTTGTCTATGTTTTCTGGAATTTGCATTCAGCTAATTGAAGTTTTTTTTAAATTCTACTTTCTTTGCTGAACCCTTTCTGGAAAATCATTTAAATGCTGTCTATGGGCGTAGATTCTTTTACGTCACGGACAGACAAACTTTCACCCTTGTCAGCCACATAATGGATGTGGCAGCTGGGCAACAACTTGTGTGGGTTTTTATTTGTATATATATATATATACATATATATTTTCTCAGAAAATTGAAGCCAGTTCAAATGTAAAGTTTATTCGCAAAAGCATTTTATATAAAAAAAAACCCTGACCAATTATAATATAATTGCCTTGACGAATCACAATTCTCTGAACTAACAAAAAGAAATTTCTCTATTATATTGTGCAGTAAATTTAAGAGTCAAGCACGCTTTATTGTTGTTACTGCAATCGACTTTGTTAAGTAAATGCAATGTAAGTGCGCTACCCCAAGGATTTCCTTTGGTTCGTCCGTCCGTCCGTCGTTTAGCTGACTGCTTTTGCTTTATTGAACCTTGGCTAGACGCTCACCTGAGTCCTGGCTGATTCAGTGCTTTTATTTTTACAGTTCGAGTACTTTCATAAATTGTCGCAGCAGCTTCACTTTGCAGTTAATTTAATGGCGTACTATTACCTTTAATACCCTGTACTTGAATACTGATAGAGTTGTTGGGTGGTAAATATAAACAGAGAGTTTAAAATCGGCTGGATTCTCATCAATTATAAAATGCCTGTTATGCCCCGCTGGCTGTGTACCATTTTACAGGGTATTTGCGAGCTCACAACTTGTGTCAATTTGTAATATTATCCCCCTGGGAATGTAATTATTACAAATTACAAAATGGCTGTCATATGCTGCCCCTCCTCTCCCCTCCCCGCCTTCAATCAACTCGAATAAAAACATTCAGAGTGCTCCCTCCTTCACCCTTTTCGTTGGGGGCAGGCGACATGAGCTCAACTGAAGTGCAGTAAATTAAGCATTCAGTTGCTGCGGGGGGTTCCAGCCAAATGACTGCCACTCGAGCTGCCAACTCAACTCAATTTCCACACGCATCGTCGCCTCGACATTTCTGGCCCCTCATCGGATTCCAATTATGTGGCGGCAACTATAACTCCAACCTCAACTACTGTTACTATCGTTAGCCTTTAGGCATTGGCAATTAAATATGCGGCTGTTGGAGCTGCCAACTTTCCAAAGAATTGAAAGCACATAGTTGTTTCGAGTCAGTTGGCAGCTTAATTTGTATAGAACAGAGAATTACTTTATAAAGTAAGTAAACAGCGTATACAATTATTTAACTAACTATAATATTTTTAATACCCTCATATTTTATTTGTTATGTTTTTCAATTTTTATGTGTTGTTCACGAGTCGAGAATTTTTATAAAAGCTACGATTAAATCGATTTTGTCTTTAGGGATTTTAAGTACATATTTATATACTTAGTGAGCAATGGTTTTCTTAAAATTAAAATACACAACTTGGATATCAAAAAATTCTTTAATTATTTATTTATGATAAAAAATTCCATTTTCCTTGCATATTTTCAATTTTTCAATATTTACTCGCAAGCAAAATAAACTTTAAATTACAGCAAACATTTCTTGTGTTGAATGAAATGAAAAACACAAACTGCCAATGGAAAATGCCAGAGATGAAAAAATATAAAAATACAAAATTATATTCAACCGTATTTTCTGTGTTCTGTTTATTTGTGCGTTGGTCTATTTACATTATTACGGCATCAGCAAATATGTAATTGGCATAAGTATTTAATGAGCACATTTCGTATCGACCATAAAATATTTGCCCGGACTGACAGACAGACAGACTGACAAAAACCGAGAGCACTTTACATTGACTTTAATTTATATCAATATTTTACCATTTTAATTTGAATGCTTTACGGCTGACCACATTTTTGTAATGCGTGCGGAAATATTTAATTAATGTCCAGTTAAAATCTTCACATATATTCTACTTCCGTCCCAATTAAAACACAATTTAACAGAGCAATAAATTTCCCAAGGGCTGTCTCAAAAATTAAGCAAATTATTTATTGATTGATGATGTGTAGGTGTGGATGTTAAATTTTGTGGGTGAGCTTCTTTGTGTTATCGCCTTTCTATGCGATTTTCATGAGCTTCAATTTTTAGTGAATAAGGAGTAATTGGGAGAGATAAATATAAATAAATAAATAAAAGGAAGGGAAGAAAATAAGTGCTAGATTGTGAGATAGACAGATAAATAAAGAGAAATAGAAAGCAAAAAGAAAGTGTGGGAGTGAGAAAAACATAGAGAGAGAAAAAGAGAGAGAGAGAGAGACAAATTAAGAAAAGATAAAAGTCAGTTATGGTAGTTACCTCCTATACATATACTAATACTATCCTACATATCTAATTATCAATTTTTACAAACAGATTTATTTAGAAAATTGCTTATCCAATTAAATAATTTAATTCTTATTATAAATATAATTTAATAGAAATTATATTCATTAATTACCACATAAAACTGCGCGTTAAAGTTGAGAAAAAAATCCGACATCCGACAACTTTGCTGACAACTGAATAAGTTTAAAGCAAGCCTTGTCAAGTCAAGGTAAACGAACAGAGATATCTGTCAGAAGTTTTATGAACCGTTTCCATTTGCTGCCTGCTGCTACCAGAAACAGTTCGAGCGGCAACAGTAAAACTTTTGATAACGCGCTTATCACAGCAACATGAAGAAGGCATTTAAGTAATTAAATTTTGCATTTAATTCAACTGAAGACTTGGAACTCGCGCTGTGTTCAGCTTGGAGCACATGGAGGTATTCCTCCAGGTGCCTTCTTAGCTCAGTGGCAGAGCGCTGGTCTTGTAAACCAGCGGTCGTGAGTTCAATTCTCACAGGAGGCAGGTGGTCCAAAAGACACATTTTTTTTGTTTTAGCTCAAAAAGTGACACCTGGGCCAGATGCCAATGGACTTTTTATTGCTGTGCCTCAAGTCAAGGGCCTATTTTTTGTTTTTGGCCGTTTATTTGGACAGGTGACACATCATTTGGCACGCGAGCGCTGACAACGCCGGAAGTGGAAACGGAAGTCCACGTGATGTGTGAATATCGTCGCTGAAGCGCCCCTGAGGCTAATTGGCAGCAGCCATGCCAAACGCTGTATGCGGGTTCGTTCAACTGGGCGTATGCGTGATTTATTAAAGCACGCAACACTCTTTGCGAAATTGAGAATTGCGAAATGCGAATTGCGAACTGCGAATAGCGGGGCAAACAAGTTAATCGCACATTAATTGACATTGTCAACAGAATTGCCAGATTGCATTTAGCAAACCAAGGCGAACTGAGCAAATCATCATCATGATCTTGGTCATCATCTGCAGAGCTAATGAAGTGGCTGCGGTTCGTTTCGCGCCTGAACAATTGCAATTGTCATTAATGTCAGCGCCAAAAACGAAATGTCCATCAATTTAACCGCAAGTGCTCGACGTCGAAAAAGATTCGCAGTTCTGTAACCCTCGTCGTGCCTATTCCGCGTCAGGTGGCCGCCCGACCCAACTGCCCACCAAATATATAGAGACAGAGTGGATAAAAATGGTTGTTAAGCAATTAAAAGTTAACTGAATTAATAGCTGAACATCAATGTTTACTTAAAATTGATTAATTTAATTTTCTATTTTTTAACAAATATAACATTTAAATATATTATTTATAAATTTGTAAGTAAACATCTTTTATTTAAAATTTTTTTTATAATTTGTTTAAGAGTTACTCTAAATGTTTTGCTCTTAGAATAATTATTAATTATTATAAATTTTATTTTTTGTTCATGCATATTAATTACTTAAAAAATACTGTGGCTCGGCCAAACACAGCGAGGTGCGCCATTGCAGTTTACTTTTTTATTGCGCAATACTTTTGTAATACAGATTATAAATCAGTTAATTTTTTAACTGACAATTATAATCAAATAATGTTGGATTCTTCGTGATTTCAAGAATATATATTATTTTATTATTTTTAATTTTATAAAGAACTTTGAAGGTTGCACAAATATGTAGAAAATTCTTAAATTAAGTAAAAAAATTTTGAATTACAAATTTTATGGTTTACAATTAAAGTACAATATTTTTAA
Source organism: Drosophila micromelanica (assembly GCA_004143825.1). NCBI lineage: Eukaryota > Metazoa > Arthropoda > Insecta > Diptera > Drosophilidae > Drosophila > Drosophila micromelanica. Next base: position 113,202 of record SCDY01000311.1, read on the forward strand.
AATTAGAAACTGGAAATAGGCATTTTTTACTCAAATTAAGAATTTTCTGCTTTGGCTTGCTTTTGACAAGGTTTTGCTTAAAATCAATTAGTATTTTCGCTGAGTGTATATAGTAAACATAGACTGGAAGCACACTATGCTGAACTATGCCTTTTTGAAACACTTCATTGGCAGCCCTAGTTCAAATGTATTCCTGTAAAAATAATATTTATTTATTTTACATTATTTATCTTTCTTGAATTTCCCATGCGACGTTCTGTGCCAAGTTGTAGACACGAAATGCTTGAATGTAACAAGCGAAAATTCATCTTCGTCAGTTTCAGTTCAAATCATCTAATGATTTTCCGTTCATTTTGTTGTTGTTTGTGCACTGGGTGTGCATTGCTTTTCTCGAGCTTTCTCTGCTTAGCCACTGTTGATTGTTCCGTCCCCCAACACGCTCGAACCCTGCTCAGCTTGCGTTGCCTTTATTTAATTACATTTACATTTTCAAGGTAAATATTGTTGCTGTTGTTGTCATCATCGGTGATTTTCCTTAAATGTATGTGTGTGCTGTTGCAATTTTTAATTAACTTATTTATAAGTAGATAAAAAGCTCGACGGGAACTCTTGACGCGTGCTCTTGGCTACGCACGTTAGCAACACACCCCCTCAGTCCCAAACCCTCCCCGGCCCGGCGACCACTCGGCCAACTTGTCAATCAATTGTCGTTTGCTTGCTTGTTTTGCACACGGCATTGGCCATGAACTTACACTAAATGCCCCAAAAACAAAGCTAAAAAGAAAACTTTTATATATTGTATGTGCCTTCTTTATTCTCAAAGCATATTTGTTAGAAACAAGAAACCTTCCCAGTACGCTTGGCTTTGTGTAGCTTCCATTAGCACTTGGTGCAATTTATAAGCTTTTAAGCAACATCAATTTTGCTGTTGCTTCACCAAAACCCGAGACGGCGTAAACAGAATTTCGTCTAAATGATTTAAAGGGATATCCTGCGGGCGAGCGTTTCACGTTTCCACACAAACCACAATTCACATTCACATCCACATCCATCATTGTCAGTTCCTGTTTAGCTAATGAACTTGGACAACAATTTCAACTCCATTGACCTATCTCAAAGCGTTCTCTCTCCGAATGCGTAACAGAACTTTCCGGCTGTCAAAATAACAGCCAAGGCATTTGAATAGCATTGTTTGCTGATGAATGTTTTCTATAAGCAAAATTTATATATTCAGATAGAACAAGCAAGATTGCTCTAGTCGGGTCCTCCCGACTAGCAAATACCCTGAACCTATTATTATTAGTCGTAACTTTGCCAAAACTCAGCCGATTTTAATGAGGATGGTCTTTTTGTTCACGGTTTGGTGCCTAAATCAATTCTACATTTCAGTTTTAAAATAAAACTTTTGGTCCAAATTCATGTAAAAAACTTTCGAATATATTCCCTAGTGTTCCCATATAAGGATAGGTCCCAACTTTCCCCAGTCGTAACTTTGCCAAAACTCAACCGATTTTGATAAGGGTGGTCTTTTTGTTCATGGTTCGGTGTCTAAATCAATTCTACATTTCAGGTTAAAAATAAAAATTTTTGGTCAAAATTCATGTCAAAATTTTTTGAATATATACCCTAGTGTTCCCAGATAACGATAGGTCTCAACTTTCCCCAGTCGTAACTTTGTCAAAACTCAACCGATTTTGATAAGGGTGGTCTTTTTGTTCATGGTTTGGTGTCTAGCTGAATTCTACATTTCAGTTTAAAAATAAAATTTTTGGTCCAAATTCATGTCAAAATTTTTTGAATATATACCCTAGTGTTCCCAGATAAGGATAGGTCTCAACTTTCCCCAGTCGTAACTTTGTCAAAACTCAACCGATTTTGATGAGGGTGGCCTTTTTGTTCATGGTTCGGTGTCTAAATCAATTCTACATTTCAGTTTTAAAATAAAATTTTTGGTCCAAATTCATGTAAAAAATTTTCGAATATATACCCTAGTGTTCCCATATAAGGAGAGGTCCCAACTTTCCCCAGTCGTAACTTTGCCAAAACTCAACCGATTTTGATAAGGGTGGTCTTTTTGTTCATGTGTCGGTGTCTAAATCAATTCTACATTTCAGTCTAAAAATAAAATTTTTGGTCCAAATTCATGTAAAAAATTTTCGTATATATATCCTAGTGTTCCCATATAAGGATAGGTCTCAACTTTCCCCAGTCGTAACTTTGCCAAAACTCAACCGATTTTGATAAGGGTGGTCTTTTTGTTCACGGTTTGGTGCCTAAATCAATTCTACATTTCAGTTTAAAAATAAAATTTTTGGTCCAAATTCATGTAAAAAATTTTCGAATATATTCCCTAGTGTTCCCATATAAGGAGAAGTCCCAACATAACAAATTAATTAAATATAATTAAACGCCACACATTTTAAAATTTTAATTACAAAAATAGTTGCAAGCAAATGCAAATAAGCAAATGCGTTGCCAAGTTGAAATGAATAAAACTTTTGCTTTACGCTGAGACAACAAAAATAAACTTGCAGCACAGCAAAAAGTCAACACACACACACACACCTTGACAGCTGTTGTGCCATGAGTTAAGCTTAGTGCAACGTTAAATCGCTAAGTAATATAAGAACTCGTAAATGTAAATTCGTAATTGCAGGCTTGTGTAACAGGACTTAGTGAAAGCAGCAGCTGATGCTCAAGTGGCTCAGACTGAATAGGCCGTCTCAGTTGCAGATTTATGTCAAATTGGCAAGTGAAAATCGATACCATTTATTTTGTGCACCGGAAACAACTAGAAATGTCCGCGTCTCCACTTGCAATTGCACTTGAAATGAAATTCATTTTAATTACATTTTAATGACAACCACAACTACACATACACACACAAACACACGCGGACACAGACTGCAAATTACAGGACTGGGCGCACAGCTGTGCGCAGCTGTCACACTGGCGCTGAAAAGTATGCAACAGAATTTAACAAGCTCCGTGCGGCACTTTGACGCTGACAACGTTGATTGCGATTACGATTGGCATTTGAAAAATGCACAGCAACAGCGGCAATTACGTCAGCAGCGACAGGACGTCCGACGGACGGACGGAACGAGGAAAGCATATATATGTACCACAGTTCGAACTCCCACGCACTGTCAACCGCAGTCAAACGACAGTCACGTCCGTCCAACTGGGCCATTCTCTCAGCCATTTTGTGGGATGTGTCGCAGCTGCGAGTCGCTTGACAGCAGCGAAAGTGACGTCCACAAATGTCACTTTCACCAGCCCCACCCCACCCCTCCCCCCTGCTGCAAGCTTAAATGCAGCTTACATATTTATTATTATCATCATAAGTATTCATTTTAATTCAGCTGTAAAGCTAAAACTGCGGATGGCATAATTAAGCTAAAGCAGATTTTAATTTAATTTTTTTATAATTCAAGTTAATTTAAAACGTAATATCTGACATTTTTAGAGGAAAAACTAAAAATAATTTAATTAAACTGGGAATTTTAATTTAAGTTTTGTAGGTTTCGTTTTTTTAATCATTTTTTTTTAATTTAAAACATAATGTTGAATATATTTAGAGGAAAAACTGTAGATAATTTAATTAAACTTGAAAATGTATTTACTTTAATGCTCAGAAAACAGTCAATTTTAACATATTTATTTTTTTTTTCATTTAAAACATAATTGTTTTTATTAAAATACAGATCCATGTTTTTTAATAGCTCAATCACAAAATCAATATAAATATGAAAACCATAAAATTTGGTCGAAATACCTAAACTAATATAGGGAAATTCTGTACTTAGTACTAACAGATTTTAAAACATTTAAAACTTTAAGCTGCTATAATTTATATAATTTATAAATAATTTATAATTTAATTTATAAATTTATATAATTTATAATTTTGTTAAACATCCAAGGTTAACTGAACAAAATCCAAGCTCACCTAACTTAGCATCCAGACCTAACTCAGCCTTAATCCAAGCATTAAAGAGCTTTAGAAATCTTTATTAAAGAAACTTGCATGTTGTGGATTAAATTATAAATAATAATTTTCAACACCAACTCTTTTGCCAACAACCTGAGAAAATATAATATAAATATAAGCATTATGTTGAGCGCAGCGCTCGTTAAAGTTAAAGTTTTAGTTGGCGGCCTCGACTGGGGGTGTCTGCTTTGATGTGGATCACGCATCACGGGCTCCTCTTATTAAAAATGTATTAAAACGCTTAGTTCCATAGTCGCTCAATGGCTCCCTAGAGTTGGGGCGAGCTGTCTGTCCCACTGTTCGTGTCGAGCCTGAAGTGTCCTTTTGCTGCGTTTCCCACGCGCATCACTTTCCAGGTCATGTGTGTTAGTGTTAGTGTGTGTGTGTAAGGTGTGTGTGGGTGCTGTGTGCATGCATTTGATTGGCAGCTGTTGCCTTGTCGGTGAATTTATTGTCTGCCTCGCTGCGTGCCACACATATATCTTCTTTTAAAAGCTCCAACTTGTTTACCCAGTTTTATTTGTTCTATCCCCATTAGTTTCACAGTTGAAAAGCAGCTGAAAAGAACTCTTAAAACAAGCTTTTAAAACCATGTATTCAGGACAGTTTTTACAACGGTTAAAAGAAAAACACATCCTTTTTTTAGCCAAGCACAAACAAATCGTTATGTTTTTATAAATCGTAATCATACGAACTGTCTGTGGTCTACTTTACAGTAAGAGCCAACAAACAATATAAATAAAATACTTTTAAAAATCTTTTACTGTCTTTGGTTCAAACCAATTTTTTGCGTTAACACTGGTTCGTTAACTTGGTTTTCAACGTCAATGAATCGACATTTTGGCTTGAATTAAAAATGATTTAAAAAGTTCAATATTTAAACAACAATTTGTCATACATTTTTGTTGTTGATTATTTTAAAATCAAAAATTGAAAATTAGTTTAGTTTAGTTTAGTATTTTTTTTAAATTTTTTAAAATTATGTTCCCGTGTATTTATGTGATATATTTATTCTTTTTTGGCTGCTGTCAACAACTGCAGAGATTTCACTTAGCCGCAAATGAGAACAACTGTTATTTAGTTGTAAATATGTAAATAATATCTAAATTAATACCCACCGAAAATAGATGCAACAACAATGCCAAATGCGCCTGTCAAATCTATGATATTATTTTGATTGAATTCGCAAACTGCATTCGAATTTGTTTGCTTGTCAATTTGCCAAAAGTGAAATTTAAACGGTTTGCAATTCATTTGTCAATTGTTGGCCAATTTGCAATGAGCAAACTTTGATGCTGATGCTGCTGCATCTGCTTTGATGCAGTACCTTGCCAAATTGTCTCTTGTCTCTCTCTTGTGCACAATTTACACTTAATTAAAGGAAGGCGAGGCATTGTCAAAGTAACCCACACACACACACACACACAACTGGTCGCTAATTTAATTTTGAAGCACTTCTGCCCGTTAGCAGCTATTTGAGGTTACCCACTATGAGAGCCACGCCCAATTCGCCAGCTTCTGGAATGTGACGTAATCCTTATCGCACTTCAGCGCCAGCTGACAAAGACATCAGCGTAATTAGCCCCACACGTTGCCAACATTACTCGACTTGGTTCAGCTCATTACTGGCCCTATCTCTGCAATAGTCCCAGCTGCCTGCTTGCCTTGGTCTGGCGTAATTTCGACTTTCTTCTTGATTACCTGCCTCACTCAGCATCTTCAGATTTGGCCATTTTAAGCCTAATTATAGAGCTTAAATATTTACACAAAAAATAAATTAAGTTCCTATTTAGGCAAATTAAAAGTCAAACCAATTTGGTTAGTATTTACAGAATCGAAGCTTATTTTTATAGAAACATAAATTTATCTACATTAAAAGATAAAAGTTTAAATTAATAAAAAAAACTCAATATTGAAAACACTTTAGTAAAATTACAAAAATTAAGAAATGGATTTAATTCTTATTACGTTTTTGTAATTTATCTATGCTGGGAATATAGTATATTGCAAGCGGTAACATCCGACTGTAACATTCTTAGCTTTTTGTTTTAAGTCGTTCAACCCCTAATATATATTTTTTTGTAATATACTTATTTAATACATTTTAAATATATTCTTTTATATACAAATAATATTTGGCTCTGACGTTAAGCTGCTTTTTACATGCAAACATCTACTTTGTGAATGAGTACAAAAAATAGCAAAAATCAATAAAGAAGGAAGTAAATATGCTTCAGTCAACTAGAGTGCTCGACTAGAAGTTACCCTGCAACATATTCTGAAAAATATGCATATAAGTTATATATGTGTTGGGTAATATATTTTAACAAAATTAAAAATATAAATAATTTATGAAATCAAAGACAATTTAATTCACTTGTCCAACTTTTTCATATCCCTATATACCCATTTTATACAGTTGCTGTTGTCCAAAACGAGCCTCGTGGCAAACATTTAGCATGATATTTATGAGTGCGGCTTAGATTTGTCATATTGGTAATTGGGAGTGCAAATGACAGCCGCTAAAACAAAGAAAACAAAGGGAAAATTGGTAATAAAGTCAACTAAAAAATCAAGTGAACTCGACTTGCAGATACGCTGTACCTAAAGGTGGAGTAAATGTTGTCAAGTGAAGGGTATCAAAAAAAGGATAGCCAAAAAAATAAAAAACCCAGAATCTACTGCGCATCTAAAAATTCTCTCACACAAATATACATATATATATTTATATATATACATATATTTAACTCCAATGCGTATTTTAGAGTACTTTGTATTTTTTGACAGTTCGACATCTTCAGCGCCTAAAAGTAGATAAAAGGTAAAGCTTTAAACAAAGGTAAATGGCATATTAGCTCACATATGGCCCAAAAAAAACACACTCACATACACAAAATCGAATTGGAAAGAAGGCACACACACATACACGCACACACACACACACAAAAGCCGTTAGTTGTTATCGCAAATGTATCTCAAACGAAGACAAGTAACAAATTGTTGGCTTAGCATACAGCTTATATGTGTGTGTGAGTGGTGTGTGTGTGTGTGTGTGTGTGTATTTTCCTACTATTTCGTGGTATTCGTATTATGTTTAGCATGCGAAAATTTCCATTTACATATCAAGTAGCTCTATCAAATTTTGCCCAATTCCAAGAAGCAAATTCAATTTAAACATTGAATTTATATTAATCAAAAATATATGAAAAACCTTCATTTGTTTTAGGGTACATTGAAATGAAATTATTTTTATTCTTTATTTTTTAGGAGTACATTTTTAACAATGTAATATACTTTTTTTCCAAGGTAATTGAAGCTGTCTGACATAATTTTTACATAATCAGCAATAAAAAGTTTTTGATTTTACTTGTTTTTTAATGGCTTTCAGTGCTTTCTTTGCAACACACAAAATAAAAAAGTACTTGACTGGGAGATATCCGTTTTATTTAACTTTATTTATTGGTCAACAAAATTGAATAATTGAAATTAAGATTAAGGTTATAAAAAGGCTTTATTTATTAAAGGGCAATCAATTTTTTTTTATTTCTTTTTTTAATTTTGTGATTTACATTTTTTTTAACTTGTAAATTAAGAAGTTCTTTCTAGAATTATATTTTTTGTTTTGTAAATAAATATTTTTTTTTTATAAATTTTTGTTTAGACTTTGAGCGTTATATCAATGTAAATTTTTGAGTTAGAAACTAATAATTGAAATTTCCATGCGGTATATATAATGAGTATATATGTATATATATATTGATTATGAAATTCTTATGTATTTAAAATATTTGTCATCCTATCTTCGCCAATCGGCTGAACAATCTATGCATACTTACAAAATATTTATATAGAATGCGCATTGCACAAAAAAAAGTATTATTAGCAAGTGATTTTCTCACTTCCTCTCTCTCTCTCTCTCTCTCTCTCTCTTTCTCTTTATTTTTTCTCGATGCAACTGAAATCCGATTCGAACAATCATAAAAAATATCTCACAGTTTACATTTTTTTTTGCCACATCACTGAATATAAAACTGAGCTCGAACTCACATTGACCCCGCCCCCCAACGCCCCTCAGTTCATATGAATTTAATAGTTGTGAATTTTGTGTTGCTTTTTGTTGCAATTTCAGAATTTGTGATCGCAAAAACGAGTAAAGCAGCGTATGCGGGATGCGTAACTACCCGTTAGTGTCGGTCACAAACCGAAACTGCAACATAGGATTATAAATACGAAATGCACTAAAACACTGTTTTTTTTAAATATATTTTTTTAAATATATTTTTGCATATATATATATAGTTTTGACTGGCGCCGATCGTTGCGTCTCGATGTGCAGCTGATAATGAAATGAATTTGAGCCGCGATTACGGGCGCGATAAATACGCGCAAATCTCAGAGAAATCTCTCGCGAGGCTTCTAATGCGAATGCTTAGTTTGATTTAGTTTGAGGCTACAAAATGTAATTCAATCGATGCTACTTAAATCGCTGCTCACGTCCCTCCCCCTCTCGCCCCTTCTCCCTTTCTCGCCATCTCCTTCACACACTCGCTGTGGTCTGTTGGCTTTGGCTTTTAATCGCTGTCGCAAACTCAATCTAATGCAATTGTAACTGTAACTGTATCTGTATCTGTAAATGTATCTGTATCTGTGTGTCTAGCTACATCTGCATCTGTATCTGTTGTCTGTCTCTGTCCGTCGCATGCATGAAACGCTCAGCTTTCATTTAAATATTTTAACGCATCTCACATGATTGCAGGCCTTTGTTATTGACGGATTTTATTTGTACTCATTTGTTTTGTTCGCCCTTTTTCTGCGGTTTTTCGGCTTTGAAGTGTCCCCTTTTTTCAGGCCACTTAACCCACAATTGATGCTGCTGCTGCTGCTGCTGCTATCAACTGATGCCAACTTGGATACAATTACAGTTAGCTGCCGTTGGGTTGGTTATTTTTCATAGTAATTCAGCCTCAATCTGCTCTCCTGTCGCCATCGTAACTGTTATTCGAATTGGCCTGGCTTTAAGGCCATAAAAGAACTCGATGTTAGCTGGAATTTCAAACTCAAGAAATTCATGGAAATCAAGAGAAATGTAATGCTTTCTAAGGATGATTTCTTTAAAAAAAAAACAAATTCAGACATCCGTACTTGAGTTGTCCTAATGACCCAATTACTAAGCCAATTGCAATTTCAAATTCCAGTTGCGGGATTTGACTCCCAGAGTTTTTTCTTTTGTGGATATAATATGAAAAGGTCTTATTTACAGTTGCTTGAGACAGATTTCTATTGTTTTAATTCTATAAACTATCTAATATCCGATATCTGTAATAAATTATATAGAGTATTAATGATTAACATATATAATATAAAATAAATAATTCTGTCTTCATTTTGGTCACATAATAATTAATTCTCTATAAAATTCATTTTTATATTTATTATTTTGATAATTAATTTCTCAGTTATAAATAAAATACTATTTTATATTATTTTATATATTTATATCTATAATTCATTTTTATATTAAAAAGCCTTTTTTAAATTAATATTTTTGTTGACATTTTTTAAAATATCTAAAGCCTTATTTCTTCAATACGTTTATTTGACATAATTTATTTATTTTAAAATACATCCTCTTAAAATTTGCTTTGTCTTTAAATCGCAAATATAGTCTCTATATAATTCTAATTATATATCTATTCGCTGCGAATATGATTTTGTATTGAGTATTCATATTTGTAATTCAAATCGTTTTTGTGGTTTTTTGGTCAGAAGCCAAACAAAAGATGCACTTTTCCGCAGTTAGTCAACTGGCAAAGTGGGGCACACAGTTAATCACATATGTATATGCACATGCCTCTGGTTACAGCTATTTGGAAGTCGAGTGAAAAAGCCGCTTAGTTACTTTGCCGCTGCATTTTATTGACTTCATCTTGGCTGCTTTGGCTCCTCTCTCTTTCTCTCTCTCTCTCTCTCTCTCTCTCTCTCTGTGTCCAGGAAAGTTCTTCACATGCCTCGAAAACCGTTTGGACCCTGTTATATTTTAATGCTTATCTTTGTTTATGCAGTCGCCGCACAAGAAAAAAAAACAAACTGAGGCACGTGGCAGCAGACTAGTGGCCGCCTCATCTGCGTCTGTCGCTTGTCCGCCTTTGTGCGACGCACCCGTTTAAGCCGCTTAAGAACGGTAATTGTAGAAGTCTGCTTACCTTTCACCCAACCCCCAACCACCCATAACTAACCCTTTAAAAAAAAATAAGCCAGACAACCCTTTAACCGTGGAACTCGTTTAAGCCTAGTCCTGAGCAATTTCCAGTTCAAAATGTCGTGGGTTAAAAGTTCACAGACATTGTAAAACTTTATTGATAAAGCCTAACTCTTGTCTTATGTCTTGAGATTAAAAGATACAATTTTGAAATTCTTCTTCTTAAAGCCTTATTTGTCTTTGTCAAAAACAAAGTTGTCTCAACATCAAATAAAAGCCAAGACAAAGCATATATATTTATATTTATATACAAATGACAAATACTATAAAAACTGTCAACTGTTGCAACTCAAATGGCAAAGAAGACACAAAATGTGGCACATGAAATGTGGAGCAAATCTGTGGCTGACGCAACTGGAACAAAGTTGTCATTGTCAGCCTTTTGGCCGGGCCAGTTCAGCCACACATATTTCACATTAAGAGCGCAAACTAAACCAGAGATTTATAGCTACTCTATATCTGTGAGATACTCTCATATAAGCGCAGATACTTTCATCGGTTGCAGCTGAAAATTAAAAGCGATGCAAATATGCTTTTAGCCAGCTTGCTGTGAATAGCCACAAAATTCAATTATCGCTCAGATTCAATTAGTTTCGGAAAAGGCCAAGACCAAAGGCAAAAAGCACTTCAAAGATACATGTGTGTGATACTCAATAAACTCTAACTAAATGGAATTTTCGTTGAATGAACGACTATTGAGTGCTGCAAGTTCAGTAATAAAATATTTAAATATTTAATAAAAAAAATAATAAGAGGTAAAGGCTGGAAAGAATGTAATTTTATTTAATCATGTTATATGTTTAATTAACTGCAATAACTTTTGACTAAATAAATGAAAATGAAAAAATTAATATAAACACATTGGGGTAATTAAGAAAACTAAATTTAATTGTATCAAATAGTTTATTCAATTTACGTCATTTCTATTAGAAAGTTAGGCTAAAATTAAAATATATGCTACATTTCTTTTGCTATAATAATAATAACAATAAAAATCAGATTTGATAGCCATACTTATATTTTATATTATATTTTAAATTTCTACCACGGATCGAATTTAATAAATAAGAACTGGAATGGTTTAAAAATAGTAAAAGAAAAGAAAATTCCCAGTGATTAAAGAAGGCATATTTTTAGAATATTTCCGAACATTTGTTTAACTTACACATTATTTCATTCCAAATATGTTATTTGTTTATTATTCAATATTAGCATATTGAATATAATAATATAAAAGTATTTGCCGAGTTTTTAAAATTAAAGATAAATTTGTGCCCTTTGCACTGTGAAGAAACTGTCTTGTATAAAATTATTTTAGATTTAAAATTATTTAAATTATTTAAGAATATATACATATATGGCTAAGAGATGTGTATATATATTCATTTAAGAGATACATTAGCCAGATTTTAGCCTTTCTCTCTTGGCCCTTGGTTACGGGTCAGCCGGAGACCAAACGCTGGAAATATTTGCAACATTTTAAAGCTGAAATGGAGCTAATTTTCTTTTGGCATTATACGCTTCATGAACTATGCAGGAGCCTTAGCCTAAGCCAGAGCAGCCAAAGCCAAAGCATGTCCTTGTTGTTGGGCCCCCTTTCACGCAACCTCAGGAACAGCAAAGGACATGCTGCAACAACTGCAGCAGCAGCTGATGCGACCTCTCTGCTGCAGTATTTGTTGTAGTTTCTCTTACTGCTGCTGCTGCGTAAACTTTTGCGCCTTAGTTTCCACTTAAAGTTAATGTAAACTTTGCTTGACTTCTTTGCTTGCAGTGCACTCCTTGCCACATCTAACGGTGCTTAGCCTGTCCGGCTGCAGCAAACTCACCGATGACGGCGTCGAGCTGATTGCCGAGAATCTGCAAAAGCTGCGCGCCCTGGACCTGTCCTGGTGTCCACGCATAACGGACGCCTCGCTCGAGTATATCGCCTGTGATCTGAACCAGCTGGAGGAATTGACTCTGGACAGGTGAGTTCCCCCTCCCCCCACCTGCTCGCAATTATTCACGAGTTAAATTCAATTTCCGCACACGCTACCGAAGGCAGCTTGCTTCCAATAAATGCCCCACTTTCCGTCTCAACTTTATCATTTTTTGCAATTTTTAAAGTGTATTTTTTCTCATAGCTAAAAGCTGTCAGGAATGTTGCGTAACTTTGTCTCCTTGCTGCTGTAAAATAAATTAAATTAAATTTGATTTTTAGTTAGTTTACTTTAAAAGAAATTTCAAATTGCTGATGTATAAAAAATAGTTATATTTTTATAAATATGTGCAAGTTTTTCATTGAGAAAATTGCTAAAAACATTTTAAGTTTTTTTTTTATCTGCACTATACAAGAGAATATATATATAATATATATTATTAATTATCAGTTTTTACGTTACACAAAAAATATATAGTTATTAATTTATACACATTCAAGCCTTCAAAAGAAGTTTGTTTCCTTCAGGAAGTAAATAAAAATAAATATAATAATAATTTAAATAAATAATATTTAGTTTTGATTTATAATTCAAAGTTTTAGATAGATCATTTTTATTTATAATTCCAACTTAAATATTTGTTCCTTTCAAACTCATCCCATCATTTATCTTTATTCTTGTTCCCTTTCAGATGCGTGCATATAACGGATATTGGGGTCGGGTATATATCTACGATGCTGTCGCTGACCGCCCTCTTTCTGCGCTGGTGCTCCCAGGTGCGCGACTTTGGGCTGCAGCATTTGTGCTCCATGCGGAACCTGCAGGTGCTTTCGCTTGCCGGCTGCCCGCTGCTGACATCGTCCGGCTTGTCCAGCCTCATCCAGTTGCGTCACCTGCAGGAACTGGAGCTGACCAATTGTCCGGGCGCCTCGCACGAACTCTTCGACTATCTGAAGGAGCACCTGCCACGCTGCTTGATAATCGAATAATGGATGGATTGCTTTATTCAAATGTGAGAGGAGGCAGAATAAGAAACTGATTTTTATTTAGATTCAGTTACAATTTTTTGTTTTTTTGCTAGATTGTTATTTTTAGTCGAGAAGTTCCTTTTGTGCTATAAAAATTTTTCGTAACACTGTAAATAATTATAGTGTTACAACTTTTTATGATTTCTACTGTGATTTTAACTGGAACTATATTCTAAGTTAAGTTTTGAGCTGTTTAAGAAATAATAATAAAATTAAAGACCCCAAATGATATTAATTTACAATGCAAAATGATGTCTAATATAAAAATAATTTATACTTATTATTGTAGTTTTTAAAACAAGTTTTAATTAATCTCACTGTAATTAACCATAAACAAATTGTGCAAAACAAGCAAACAAAGAAACAATACATATATATATATATATATATATATATATATATATATATCTATATATATATATATATATATATATATATGAACACATAAACCTTATATGTAAATTAACTTTAAACATTGCGCCTAAAAGACAAAAATAAAAACAATTGCAAATTGAAGAGGAAAGCGAATGCAGCAAGCAAGTAAAATCAAAAATTCTGCAATTTATTGTTCAAAGCAACAACATTCAAAATACCAAAGTGAATACTTATAGGCAAAGTTGCCAATCTCAGCTTTATACTTAGCTCACCTTTGCAGCCCCGACCACTAAAATTTTTCATCGATTGTACCATACTATTACTATGCTAAAAATAATAAGCCATCCCCCGCCTACTGCTCCTTCAATACAAAATTAACTTAACTAAAGGATCAAAGTTTTAGAATTAGCTGACTTAGACAAATGTGCACGCTGATCAGAGGTCAAAATTCCAGCTAATGGAAATCGCAATCAATTTACCGAAGCTATGTTTGAAAGGATACATTAAAATATAAAAGAGTTTAAATGGTATATTCTGAAGTCCCTGTGCCGCCCTTCCTAGAACTAAGTCGCTAACGACAAAGAGTTAAATATAAAATATAATAAATTATTTAATATATGGATAACTATCTTATGTAAAAGAGCTGCGCTACCAAAGTGTTTAAATTAAATATGTGAAGATTATTGTTTGAAACATTTCAAACGCAAAATAAAAAATTACAAAAAATGCAAATCCAAAACAAATTTTAAAAACAAATTTATGAAAAAAAGAAAAATAAACTAATGCAAAATTTAAAATTGTTTTGTTTCATTTGTAAAGGGGTTACAAATAATTTCTTAAAACTTTAATAATTAAACTCTGATATTCCTTAATAATTAGCTTAGCAACAATTTATTTTGCATAAAAACCACTCGATGGTTAATGCACATCAGTATTTACAGGACATTGCTGGGCAAGTTACCCAAGCCTTTGTCATTCCTCGCAGGCGCCTTCGCCATCGTCGTCGTTATCGTACTCCGTGTTATCCTCACCCTCTTCAGCGTCCTGCTCTTCTTCCTTGCCCTGCTGATCCCACCAGGAAAGCACGCCCAGGCCAGACTCATTGATGGCGCCCTGAAAGAAAACTCATCGTGAATCAACTGATAATAACTCGTAATAATTGGGCTTACGATAATCCTGTAGGGCGTCTTCACTTCCTGTGCGGCTGCTGTGGCGGCCGCCGCCGCCGCTGAAGTGCTGGCATTCTGCGACGATTGACCCTCCGCCTTGGGCGGACCAATGGGCGATGTTTCCTCGAATATTTCGCGAGAGACGCGAAACTTAATTGGCTCGCCAACATCCATGAACAAATCATGTTTAGCGCCATCCTCCAATGGATACTCCCACACCCAGGCCTGTTCCGCTTCATCGAAACGCGACGGATGCTGCAGTGCCGCATGTGGTATCAGTATATCATCGAAGAAGCCCAGCGTAACGTGCACTCCCTCGCGGCTGCAGTTGCGTATTTTACCGGTCATAACGGTGCCCACCATCGGCCGGAACACAACGTAGTGAAACAACACCTCCGTGTGCGAGGCTCCGTCTCCGGGCAGAATTATTGAGTCCTTCAGCGAGACAATCTCCTTGAGTGCAATACACAAGCCGACGTTCAGCAACACCTGCCAAAATGCGCAGCATATATTAGTTGATGAATTTGTGTAGAAATGCCTAAAATTACCTTGTTGGCCAACTTCCGGTCAATTTCATCGCGCACCGCATCCACGAGCTTTAGGTTAAACTGGTCAGGCGCAATGCGTACATTGTCTTTCAGTTCAGCCAGCACAAACATGTTTAATTGTCATTTATTTACTCGGTATCTTATTCGATAATTATTATTGACCGGCACAATTTATTAAAGCCTCGTTTGTTCTCATCTGCTCTGGTCTTAACAGTGTGTACTTCTGGTGAAACTAACAGCGGCTGCGATAACATCACAGTATATTTTTTATTATCGAAAGCCGATAGTTTTCACAAAAATACCAAAACAATGTCATCGTGCCGCGTTGAATGGCAGTAGCGCCAGCTGTTTGCGATTTACACGTGCGTGCTTTATGCATTTCACAATTGTTTTTAAATAAAACGTAAACTTGAACAGCTGCGCGTCTACATAAACGACGCAACCCAACAAATCGTAATTCTTATAGGTTAATAAATTGGGTACCTACACATACCTCTACCTGGCATTCGTAACATGGCCGACGAGCACAAATTTAGCGATCCAGAGGAGGATGAGGAGAACTTAAAAAACGTAAGTTTAGTTTAGTTTACCCAAAACGCCAATAATATTTCTTATTTAAATGCAATCCATTTGTAGTCAGAGTGGCTGCAAGACTTTAAATCGCTTACGTTGAAGCACGAAATCTTCAAGGACATTAAGCTCAAGGAGCAGGAAGCCAGCGATAATCTTTGTCAGCAAGTTGTTGAGAAGGCCGATGCTGAGGCGGAGGAAAGTGCTTCGGACTACGCGGATGAATATGAAGACGAAGATTACGAGCTTGACGATGGATACGACGCGTACGAGGAAGCCTACAGCGGTTTCAACAAGCACAACGCCCAACCACAGCTAACAGCAGCCGGAGGGAACAGCTCCGGCACCGGCTCCGGGGGTGCTGGCGGCGGCACGCAGCGCGTGAGCAGCTACCAGCCCAATGAGAAAGTGCTGCGCCGCTACTCGGCCCGCATAAACGTCGAGAAGTACGATCCAAATGCCAATATGAGTGCTCAAGCGGCCAATCGGCTGGTGAGCTTCGATCGCCGCCAGGAGACGGAGCGAGTCCGGGTGCGCGACAAGCACGATCGCGCCACGGCGGAGCAGGTGATGGATCCACGCACGCGCATGATACTCTTCAAGCTGCTTAACCGCGGCCTCATTCAAGAAATCAACGGCTGCATATCCACCGGCAAGGAGGCGAACGTTTACCATGCGGTGTCCAAGAATGGCGCCGATGAGTTTGCCATTAAAATCTACAAAACGTCCATACTGGTATTCAAGGATCGCGACAAGTACGTGTCGGGCGAGTTCCGCTTTCGGCACGGCTACTGCAAGCACAATCCTCGAAAGATGGTGCGCACCTGGGCCGAAAAGGAAATGCGTAACTATCTGCGCATGCGCAATGCTGGTGTGCCCGTGCCCGAGCCAATTCTGCTGCGATCCCATGTGCTGGTCATGCGCTTTTGCGGTCAGGACGGCTGGCCGGCGCCCAAGCTGAAGGACGTGGAGCTGAGCACTTCAAAGGCGCGCGAACTCTACCGCGATTGCGTGGTCATCATGTGGCGCATTTACAACCAGTGCCGGCTGGTGCACGCCGATCTCTCCGAGTTCAACATCCTGTTCCAGGACGGCCAACTGGTGATCATCGATGTGAGCCAGGCGGTCGAGCACGATCACCCACACGCGTTTGATTTCCTGCGCAAGGACTGCACCAACATATCCGAATTCTTCCGCAAGAAGTCGGTGGCCACCATGACCGTCAAGGAGCTGTTTGACTTCATAACAGACCAGACCATCAACGAGCAGAACATGGAGGAATGCCTGGAGCGCATTTCGGAGCGCATTAAGGATCGGGACTTTGATGCTATAACGGCGCAAGAGAAGATCGACGAGGCTGTTTGGCAAAACACCTACATTCCCAAACGTTTGGATGAGGTAAATTACCCACAATCCCAACAGTTATGCCATACCTCATTTATTGGACTTTTGCTGAACAGGTGCCTCATTTCGAGCGCGATGTGACCAAGGCCAAGCAGGGTGTCCAACAGAATCTTGTCTATGCTAAGATCACGGGTCTAACGCCAGCCCTAGATGTCCAGAAGCAGCCGGACATTCTGGATGCCGAACAGAAGAGCGCAGAAAGTGATCAGCAGACAAGTGGAAACGAGAGCGACGATTCGCAGGACGACGAGGATGCGAAAAAGTTCAAAAACTCTGCACGGCCTCGAGACGAGTCGCCGGATAGCAAAAAAGCTCGCAAGAAGGCGGTGAAGGATGCGAAGGCCGAACAGAGAAAGGTTAAAGTGAAAAAGCATGTGAAGAAGCGCAAGGAAAAATTGGGCACCATTAAAAAGTAGTCGAATATCTATGAAATTAAGATTTTTAAAACTATAATAACTAAATTCCAAACTAATTAGAAAACGGAATTTGCAACAGATCCAATCATGTATGTACGAATGAAAATACACAACTGAAAATGTCTGAGGGATGTTTTAATTTTGTAACGGTAAAAATTTGAAAAACTGAAAGTCATGGTGAAAGCGTAACGGGACTTCTGAGAACGAAAGCTTCATTTTGCCAATTTGAAACTGTTTCGTTCCTTCGGAAGAAATTGACATGCTGTGTTTCATTCCATGCGTTCCACACATACTGTCAAAAAAAAAACGCGAGAGCAAAGAAGAAGCACTTCAATTAAGACGTACTACAAAATCAGCTTGCCAATTTTCAGCTCAAATAATTGGGTTTTCTCAATCAAAGGATTTTCAACAAAATTTGAAAGAGAACCCGTTATTAAGAACCGTAAGATGGAGTTGAGTTTCGAGAGAGCGCTCTACAAGATTATCACGGAATTGAAGATTTCACCCGAGGAGCACAAGAACTTTCTCGCAGATGCCTCCTCAATCGCGGACTGGTTCAACGCTGCATTCAAGAGGCGCCGATCAATATTCGTCGGCAGTTTCAACAGCTTGCCGGCAACCGGTAAGGATTCCCTCCCGTCCGTTTGTGTTCCGCGCTCTAATGCATCCTTGCAGCTACCTATATGCGCGACAATGTGGTTGATGTGCCAGCCAACTTCAACTGTTATCTGGTGCTGGACCTCAAGTTTCCGTTCTACACGGACATGAAGGACGGCGACGACTTTATCTATTTGCACTCGGAGTGCAAGGAGAAGATCGTGGGCGATTCCTTGATATCATCGGTGTATCTGCAGAATCATCTGCGCAAGGATCTGAACGCACTGCTGCGCACACAGCCAAGGATCACCTGCTCGACGAGCACCGGACGCAGCTACCAGTTGTGCTACCACACCAGCCAGTATCCCATCAGTGCCCACACCATCATCGCCACCCAGCTGGGGGAGTCGACGAGCAATGCGCGCATCGTGTTCGAATTTCTGGTGGCCATCAAGATGCCCATGCCCATGTACCCGAGGCCGGACTGTGTGCCGCTGCCGGAGTCCATGGCGAGTGTGGAGCTGGGCTATTGGGTGGCCCTGCCACTGCCCCACTTTGACGCCAACTACAACGGGCAGAGCTTCCTGGGCCGCAGCCATGTCTGGCAGATGGCCAGCAAGGTGCAGCGCCAGCTTTGGGGCGACATCGTACGGCTCTTCTACGGGCTAAGCGCTGCCAACGGCACCCTGAGCACCATCGGCACACACGCCCTCAAGCACACGTGCATCAATCTCTGCGAGGAGGTCGGCCTCGACAAGGCGGATCGACCTCTGACTCTAAAGCTAGCAGACGTAAGAATTCCATTTAGGTGAAGTTTGAGCAACGATTTCAGAGATCCTCTTTCAGATGATGAGCGCACACGGCTTTCGAAAACTGAGTGGCGTGCACGCGGCCTGCGAAAGCGGCCAGATCCTCAACTTTGAGATACATTTCGATCTGCCCTCAGACTGCGCCAAAACGGAGGCATTGCTCTCAAAGATTAAGGAGGAAATGAAGAGCAAAACTGGCGTTGACATTAAACATCTTCGACTGCTATTCGGGCTCTTAAAGCAGCAGCAGCAGCAAAAGTAGATAAATTAAATAAAGAAAATAAAAATTCTTAGAACAAATACGACGTATACTTAATTTTTGTATTGCTTACAAATGTAAACTCCCAATTTAATATTTTGAAAAACAAATTTGTTCAAAAATGGGTAAAGGAGAAAAACAGGATGTTTTCAAAAAATTAAAAAAAAATTTGTTGATTTTAAACGAAAAATCATGACCAGAATTAACAAATTTAGTTTTAACAAATTGATGGGTGTTTGAAATATGAGAGCTATAGGCTCGAGAGATTTTTGACAAAAAATTTTATTCTCTCAGAATCAGGTTAAATGTTGTTTTTACACCCTGAACCCATTGAAAATGGGACAACAAATTTTATTTTTAACCTGAAATGTAGAATTAATCTAGACACCGAACCATGAACAAAAAGACCACCCTCATCAAAATCGGTTGAGTTTTGGCAAAGTTACGACTGGGGAAAGTTG
>SCDY01000312.1:0-70162 GCA_004143825.1 Drosophila micromelanica
CAAAATGCCATCAAACGTGAAAATCGGTCCAGTTTTGACAAAGTTATGGATGTTTCAAGTATCATTCCCATGGTTCCGAGGGCTTTACATGTCAAAATTTTTCTCAATTTTGGCATGATTTTTGACCCCCTCAGAATCGTGTTTAATGTTGTTTTTTAATACTATTTGTGGCCAGTAAAATCGATTAAAAATGCAAACTCGCAATTTTAAATTTTGAAAAAAATTTTTTTTTGAAAATATACAAGGGGGGAGTACATGCTTTTCTTGCAGAAAAATCAAAAAAATTTTTTTTTTTAAAAATGTATAAATTTTTGATGTAGAATGAAAATAAATGAAAATTAATGACCAAAATGCCATTAAACGTGAAAATCGGTCCAGTTTTGACAAAGGTATGGATATTTCAAATATCATTCCCATGGTTCCGAGGGCTTTACGTGTCAAAATTGTTCTCTCGTTTAAGTTATACTTAATTAATAAAATACTTGAATCTGAGTAATATTGACTTTTATACCAGAATTTCATTTTGTTTCTTTAGTTTTTATTTTATTTTGTGTTTATTTTTTGTTCGGACCGTTCAAGCGCAAATTGTGTTGGACTAAAAGCTAATGAAGCGTCCATTTGTTGTTATTTATTCAATGCTGTGTCTTTTTCTCACCGAATTCAATTTGCGTTTCAGTTGATGTTACCTGTGTGGGCCTTGGCACGCCCAGTTCTTTGGTTCGTCGTGTGACGCTTCAATTGGCAGCCATCTACAACCCGTTTTGTCGCTTAAATTTTATATGTTTCTTTTTTTTGTTTCTTTAGTTTTTGTTATGGGTATTCATTGGGAAAGACAATTAATTGTCATTTGTCAGCTTATGATGTTTTTTTTTGTTTCTTTGTCGTTTTTGCTTTGGTCCGAGAATTGTGTGAGATATTCAAAATATGAAAATCTCGGTGAGCATTTATGAATGAATTTAAGCATAAAAGCTGTTGGTTGTGTGAAACTTTAATATTTGTGTGTGTTTCCATTTGCGTGATTGAAAATTGCTTTTGAAAATCGTAAAGGGGGTCAACAGACAGTTTGCAGCATATTTTTTGGGGCGCCCGCTGATGCAGCAAAAGTTAAATGCACGCATCGCAAAGCACAAACAACCAAAGAATGACTGAGATAAAGAAAAAAAAATATAAAATGGCGGAGTCAAAAATGCCAAAAGGATGTCGATGACGTTGGCGTCATTTTCAAAAATTTATACCAAAAATAACTGGCAGCAAATGAAATGAAAATCGAACTAATGTAAAATTTAGCACACACACACAGTCACACGCACACGCACACTCACCCACAGGGCAAGTTTTCAAGAGAGGTAAGGGGAGGTGTAGCACTTGCAGCACAGCTGCAAAAATTCGTTCGGTGCGTTATTGTTGCCGCAGTGCAACAGCTGCTGGCAACGGCAACCAAAAATGTTGCATAAAACTTGGCGCTCCACAAGCACGTTGTTTGCGTGTGAGTGGCGCCCCCAAAATGGGGCTGCCAGCACTTTGTGGGTGCCTTTTCGTTGGCATAAAATTTTGCAAATAATTAGAAAATTGCGGCAGCTTCTTCGTTCCACTGCAGGAGTCGTTCTCATCGCCAGCTGTTGCAGCAGCTCCTTCATCTTTATTGTTGTTGTTGTTGATGTTGCTGCTGTTGTTGCTGCTACAGTTGCTGGTGTGCAAATCTATGTCAGCTGCACTGAGTGAGATGGCACTGAAGAGCGAGACAGTCAGACAAACAGACAGACAGAGAACAGCAGCCGGGCTGGCACATCAATTAGTGCCGCACAAAGCCACAGTGGAGCAGCTTCTGCCTCGCAGTTTTTGGCTCCAAAATTTGCCTTTTTCGAGCTGGCTCCCCTCCCCTCCCCTCGCCACCTTCGGCTTGCGCTCTTTGCATGTCATTTCGAGTGTAAACTGTGTGAGGTGTCGTTGTCGTCATTGTTGTTGGTGTTGTCGTTGTTATCCCTTTGTGCCGCCTCATGACTTGCAGCGCTTGTAATTGCTTGAGGTTTAATTAAAAAATGTTTGTCGGTCTGTTTTTCTCCTATGGCAACAAAAGTGTGTGTAAAATGAATGTGTGTGCACAGTTTGCAACTAATCATGCAAAGGCTGTAAAACTTAAGTTCAAATTAATGCACATCTAGTATTGAGTTTCAGAAAACAAATTTGATCTTTTTTCTCGGGGCTTAATATATCTGTCTAATCAATTAATTAAAACGGGGAAAAGTTTTTATGCCGAAAAAAAAACGTGGACACAACAATTAAGCTGCTTTATTAAAAAAGATAACGAAACTCACGTAAAAAAACGAGACAGGAAGCGCGAAAACGAGAGAAAGTTACTTTAAAACTAAGAACTTTATCTATCAGCCAGCTTGGTTCCAGAATTACGTTCGTTTGGTGCAGTAAGGGAAAAATGCGGTGCAAATTTATGCAACAAAACTTTAAATTGATTTTGCCGTTTTTACGAGTTACCGCAGTCAGAGAGCCAGAAGTGGTGCGGGAGTTGCCATTTTGGTTTTTTAATCCAATGTGACTTTCGATAGAGATACCAGAAAAGGGATTTGGCTGGACATGGCCCGAAACGGCTGGACTGACGCAAAGGGACAGACACAGTGGCAGCAAAATGATAACGTAACTTTTTGTGCGATATGCAAATGAAGGCAAAACTTTGATATCGGCAGGCGCAGTCACAGCTAAAGCGAAAGCCAAAGTCAGAGCAAAAGCCAATGCCAAACCAAATTCCAATTGCAATTTAAAAAGTGCAGCAGCCAACCCATGATTAATGTTTGCCCTTACTCCCACCTGGTAGGGCGGGCAGCTGGACCTGAACTTTACTATAATCTTCCACCCACCTAATGGCCAACTAATCGTGCAAAGTTTCGGCTGAATTTTAAGCTTTTGCTGTGTCGAAAGTACGTGAAAATTGAAAAACTTGCATTCCAGCTAGGTATGTGTGTGTGATTGTGTGTGTGCGTGAAACTTTTTAATGCCCTTAATTTGCTGGATGGTTTAAAAAGTTGCGCTACGTGAACCAAAGCCAATTTCCATGCCCGAAATCGACGGCAACTGTAAAAACAATCCACACAAACGATGGGAACTGTCCCCAAAGACAAACATAACATAAACAAAATACGACAAAAAAAAAAACAAAAAACAAAACGAACAGCCAACAATACAAGCTGTAAAAACAACAATTGTGAAAATACATTTGAACAACTTTTGATGATCGATCCCGAGGGACCTCAACTTTAAGACTGACGGCTGCCATATGGTTGGTTCCATGGAATGGCTTCTTCTGCGGATCTCTGGATGATCTGCACCGTCGACATTTTTGGATTCTTCAACACTCCATCCATAAGCTTTTTGTGCTGTACGAGTGCTAATGACATGTTCTTTTTCCTCTGTATATTTAGTGCGTCTTTTGTGTTATGTGTGTTTTCAGTGTTTTAACAATTGCTTTCTCATTTGTTTTGTGCCCCCACAAAATTGTTGTCTCTATTGGCATTAAGTGTCATTAATGCAAATAAAATGTACAAAATCCACGGCACAGAAAATGCTGTTAGTTAAGCTGGACAGAATTGAAGAGCTGTGTAGAAAGTAAGAAATGTTGTCGGGAACGTGAGAACCGTCCGGGTGAGATTAAAGAACATTACACATGGCACGACACTCTAGTAGACATTTCAAACCCTTTGCCAGCTGCCACCAGCCAGCCACCCACCCCCACACTACCTGCCTGAAAGTCATTTGAAAGTCGAACTGGAAAACTACGGTTCCGAGGCGAAACCCTTTGTTAGCCCATAATCGGAACCAATTACATAACTGACAACACTACTAATATGTGGTACGACAGTTACAAGCT
This sequence comes from Drosophila micromelanica, assembly GCA_004143825.1. Lineage (NCBI taxonomy): Eukaryota > Metazoa > Arthropoda > Insecta > Diptera > Drosophilidae > Drosophila > Drosophila micromelanica. Next base: position 3,878 of record SCDY01000312.1, read on the forward strand.
TTGCTGTTGTCACTACTAATTATATTAAATACACACACACACACACACACACGCACACGCAACAATTTGTTAACAACATACATATTGGCGACCCGTTATTATTGGGAATCGCTTGATAACGCCCCCATTTACGGGGCAACAATCGCGAGGCATGAAAAATGCATGAACGGAAATTCAAAACTCAAACACCCACACGTGCCCCACGGCAGCCAGGCAGACCAATGGAACAACGGGCCCGAGGACCGCGGGCCATTGCCCATCAGCGACGACGCATCGGTTCCCATCTGATTGACGGCTTGACCGAGTTCGAGTTCGATATCGAGTTTGAGTCCGAGCCTATGTTTAGTATGAGTGCGATAGCGAGTTCCACGGTCTGCGGTTCCTGGGCAAAGGCTCAATGATGTGTGCAACCGACAACAACATACGAGGTATTCAATTACCAGTCAGCCACACACGCAGCCCGTCACTTGGACACGCCGTCCGTCGTCTGTCTGTGTCTCTGTCTGTGTTTGTGTGCGTATGTCATGTATATTGACTATCTTCTATCTTTCGGCCAGTCAATTATATTTGTAGCTGCCATAACTACGACTAATTACGACCACTCCGAGCCGGCAAAATCCATTCACTCAGTCAACCGCCAGTTTGCTTAGGCATAAATAATTTCATCAGGGCCGACGACATATAGCGCCGATAGCCATCGGCCGGCATATCATATTACGGCTTTATTAACATGCCATTATGCTGGGGAAGCAGCAGCTCTCTGCAACAGTTCACATGTGCATTTGTAATTGTGCTGACAGGCGAAGAGTCGCGGCATTTAACGCCGATCTGGCGACGGGATTGCTTCTCGCCCTTGTGCTAAGAGTTGTCGCCACCCGAGAGTCCAGCAACTTATTGTTGTTATCCTTGCGCAGCTTTGGGCTGCTTGCCCCTACCACCCTCCTTTCCTTCTGATTGTGTATTGTTTGTCTTTTGTTGCGCGCTTGGTCAGTTGGGTGAAAAAAAATCATAAAAAAGAAAACACAAAAATAATAATTAATGTATAGGAAAGAAATTGTGCCGCTGGATATACGGAGTCAATAGCCCTCTAGTTTTTCCACTTGTGAATAATATACGGAACATATTTAATTTTAACTGATCCTTTTAACTTACATTTGTTGCTGTTGTAATACGAATCTGAACCTGTTGGCCATTGAATAAATTTTTAAAATTCGAATCAAGGCACAACTTCTTCTCCGAACGTATATTAAAGCGGGCAATCGAATTAATTTGAACAATGTAAATATTAGGATATTCTACTGCAATATACCTAATCTAAATGGGCCCTATCGAGTGGGTAGAACAACAATAGCCCAGCTCTCGTTATCGGTCGTATCGTCGACTGGAAGCATGTCGCAGTTAACTATACTTAATTTTGGCTCTTCGAATTTTCTATATGTAGTTTTTTTTTGGTTTTTCGACTGTCACGCCTCCCTCCTTGAACCGCAAGCACACGCCCATGGATCGCTTGATGGTTGCATGTGATAAAATTAGAGCAGTTCCATAGTACGGGTCTATATTTAAACCGCAACATGAACAGCAACAACGGCGACAACTGGGCTACGTGTAGAGGCACTCTTGGTAGGTGGGATTGTTATGGTGCGAGTGTTTGTATTCGTATTCGTATTTGTATTTGAATAGCACGCTTCGCTGGGTTTCGCCTAACTCTTGACCCCACGCAATACGACCGGCACAACTGGCACTCAACTTAACCTTTTTTTACAACTTTACGGCTAATAAACTAAGCCGAGCTGAAAAAACTCTAAAAACAATGCAAGCCAATAAATAAATATAAGAATAACTATAAAGACTTGGATAGTTGACGAATTGTCCGATTGTCCGACTATCTGATGAGCGAACGGGGGCGTCTTCACGTTTCACTCTCATTCACTTTTCTGAGTTTTTGTTTAGGTAGCCTATAATTTTCTTAAATAACCGGAAAAACGTTTTACGTTCGTCGTTTTGCTTCCGTTGTGTTTCAAGAAGTCTGTTTCCACCCTTGTTCATTTCTGAAGCTTGAGCTACCCAGTTACCTGTTTTTGTCTGTCTTTAGGTTATTTGTCTCATTCTTCGACTTGTTTCTGATATTGCTACACATCGATATTGGGCAGTACTCGTTAGTAAGTAAGTTGAAATTGCCACCTGCCGGTTCTAGTTGCCGGCTCTTTAAGTTTTTAGTTGGGCGCCCACCTTTTGAAGTACTTAATTGACGCCTTGGCGTAACCAATTATCTGGCCCAAAGAGCCGGGCGCCCTCCGCCCACCAAAAAAGCAAAAAAAAAACAAACCACAGTCTGCGGCTGCGACTTGAAGTCGCTTTATTTTGTGCTTTGTCACGCTTTGGCATACCGCCGAGTTTATTTTTTTTTCTTCTTTTATATGACTATGAGGCGCTTTTAGCTCTTTGTTGCTATTTATTATTTAACATTCAGCCATACCTGTGAGTGAGTGTAAGTGTGTGTGTGTTGGCGTGTGTAAATCTTGTAAATCTTTTGCTTTCAACACTGAACGAACGATGTACCAAACCAAAGGCAGTTGGCCTTTTTTGTGCCTGGTCATCGCTTTTAAAAGTATTTTTTAGACCGCCTTTAAACGACTTTAAATGCGATTCATGTCCGTCCTGGCATCTCGTTGAAAATTGCATGTTCTAGTTGTCGTTGTCGTTTTCGTTTTGTTACTATATTAATTTTATATTTTTTATTAACTAGCTTTTTCTTCGTCGTCATCAGCCACGCCCACATAGTGGTGGTGGTGGCGTTTATTAGCCGTCATTAGTCGAATTTTGTTTATGTCCCACGCTACGCTTTGACCATAGCTATTATTAATTGAACGCCCAAACGTATATAAATTATACAAAGGTTTGTTTTTAATCCCCAACTGTCTAGTCCAATATCTATTCAGTTTTTTAGTTTTCTAGTTTCTGGCGCTACTCAAGTTTTAATTATTAGTTATAGACTGGAATTGGGGCCAACTATATGTCAATTAAATAATAAAAGCAAGCTCAGCTCGAATCTGGCGCAATTGTTGACTGCTCCAAATTTATAATCAAGACGATTCTGATCTCAATGATCCCGAGCGCAATACTTGATAAAAAATCAAACAAACCGCAGGGTTTTATTGATAATATTAAATTTGTTTATGAAATTGTTTCTTCATAAAATTTTATTATACGGCAAACAAACTGATTTGACGAGAGTTTCGTCATCGGATACAAAAAAAAAGCTAATCAAATAAGTTGAATAACTGAGCTTTCCGCACAAAGAACGAATATAAATAAATAAAAATTATTTTAAAAATTTGTAAACTTTTTAATTTGCTTGTATTCATTGTTGGCCAACTAACTAATTAAACCGCAAATAAAATATGTTGGCCAAGTAATTTGTAAAGCGCTTTCAGCAAATACGCAAACAGCTGTTTACACACACACACACACACACAAAGAAAATTCCTGTACGCTGAAAATCAATTTGAAATCGCGCACGTTTTTCTCGCCCTCTATAACATTTGTTTATATTTTATATGCCAGTGAAAATTTACAACGTTTGCCACAGTTTCCGTACATCAGGTTTCGTTCTGGCTGCTCTTTCTTTCAAGCTTTTCGTGGCTTGGTGCAAAATGCATGATAAATAAATTTGCTGCCACAAATATAAATGCCACACGTTTATTTGCTTTCACCTGGTCGGATGGCCAAAGGTGCCCCAGGACCCACAAAATGGCAACTGGCTGCTCATGTTGTTGTTCCTATTCGTCTTGTTGCTGTTTTTGGGGGCTGGCCGCACCTTCAGGTGACCTTCAGCGAGTGTCCTTTGCTTTAGTTCAACTCGCCACTTTGCCATTTGTTTGGGTTTGGGTTTCATGCCAAAAACTTTGCCTTGTTTGTTTTTAATGCATTTTAAGTTTGTCTTTTGTGTTTTACAATGAAATCGAGCACTTTTCAGAATAGGTCACACAGATGACCATACAAAATGTATTCTTTGAAATGAAGTATACCGAGCTTACCCCGATCAGTTAATTAAAGAGTTTATACAACATACCTAGAACGAGAAGAAAGAAGAGTAAAATGAGTACAGAAAAATTAGGTGCATAATTCATATTTTATATTTAACTTGAACCCTTAACCCTTCTATACTTATATAACCACGATAATTGTCCCATTCCGCAAATCTTTGTTTACTTAACACACTCTCTGCTCTATCAGTCATCTTTTTTACTACACGTCAGTGACTTTAGTTACCCTTCGTGCTTTTAGCTTCTCGCTTACTTTGCTGGCCACTCAATTACTCAGTTTCGCTGATGTAATCGATACTCTTTGTCACCGCTGACAAGAGACTGACTTTGTCGCCCACAAGTAAACAACAAAAAAATAAAAAAAAAACCCTGCTGCAATACTTACAGCAGCTGCCTTATTTAGGTGAAGTGCGACGCTCTCTGTTTTCTCGATTGCAGTTCGTTGCATTTGTTGTCTTGGTGTATTCTTACAGGAAGTTAATGCACTTGTTCCCGCCTCCTCCCCCGAATGTGTATGTTTTGTAATAAAATATTTGATATATTTCTACAAAAAAAAAACAAGCTTTCTAAAACACATTCCCATCGCATCCGCCCTTTAATTTGATGTAATTGTTGCTGTGACACAGCTTCCGCTTGGATCATGATAAAATTGCTTTAGCTCCCTCCCACTTCTATTTGCTTGTTCTTATTTGAATTTCTATCAGCTCTGCGTTTCATATGCAAATTGCGCCTGCGACGCGGTCATCAAATTGGCCGAGTTCATTTCAATTTATGCCAAAACTGGTGGACCCGTCATCAGCTTATGAGCTGTGCAATTTCCCACTGCCGTCTTCGTTTGTGGCCCATTGTGCGCGGAGCTTGTCGCTAAGCCAGATGTAGATTACGCAGAATTTTTATACTTGTATAAGAAGTTTTTCTTTCTGTATATTTCTTTTCTTTTTTTTTTGTCGGAGAGTTCATAATACGCAAATACGCTGAGGGCACTCAAAGTCAACTGCTGAAGTCGCGTACAGTCCGCCGTCTCCAGTCAGATTGTCTGATTGTCTTTTCAGTCGAGTTCTGTTTCTGTTTTGTTGAGTTCTGAGTTTAGCAGTGTTCTCAGTTCTGTTGCGATTTCAGCTGATTATTTTTGCATTTCTGATGCGCTTCTTTTGAAAATGTCTCGTTACCACTGGAGCAACGGGCAACGAACGACGGACGACGAACTAATAGTTTTGGCTGCCACTGTTGTTTTGATAGGGCACATATTTTATTTATAGACTCGAGTTTACGATTTGTACATGTCACACAAGTCGCTCAAACTTAAGACATTTCCATCTGTATCAACGCCTCTTGTTTCCATGTTTATACCGTGTAAAAACTAAAATCCATGAAAGCGGCGATCTGTATGTCTACTTGATTTTGGAAATTTTATTATGTATATTTAAAATTCGATATACTTCTTTTACCCATTTTCAATAGTTTTCGAGTGTAAAATTTTTTTAATATTTTAAGTGAAAACCCTCGTTCTATTGATTTGATATTCAGAACCCTGTCTACAGGGTAACTGCTAGTTGGACTAGTTCATTCTTCATTTCATTTTCATTTTCCGTCCCATTCACTTGTCTCGGCGCATTTATGATATTCCAGTGGAGGCCACATTAATGAGCCTAATATTGAAATTAATATAAATTTTTATAGCGTAATTTGAGTGTGAAAACGTACTAAAAACAATGCCAGCTGTTGGGATGCTGGGATCTCTCTCGCAACTCCCAACTGAATTGGGTCAGAGAATAAAGTGCCCATAAAGATGGGAGGGGCAGGGGCAGGCGACCGCCCCAATAACGAACTAATTGATATTTGATGTAATTTCGTGTGGGCACACAGAGAACTCCACTTGCCGAGAGAAATGTGAAAAATGAAAAATGTCTTCTATTAGTGGGATGCGTTATAAATAAATAAAATAAAATAAATGTACGCATTAAGTGGCACTAAAACGCGCTTTATTCTCGTCAAAATTCCGCTGCTCTCTTCTGTTTTAGGAAGAGAGCATCAGAGAATGATTTACCATGCGCACTCACTTTCATGTAATTCTGAGATATTTTTCAGGTTTTATGCCAGTTCATATTAGAAATGTGTTCATTTTTACCACCGAAATGCCGTGCGCCACATTGGTCTTTATGGCATTTTGCTGTTCGAACTAATATAATTTTTATGTCCTGCACTTTGAAGTGTCAATAAAAAGAAATTCGCAGTCCGCTGTTATGTAAATGATGACATAAAAAATTTGTCAGTCATATATAGATAGAAATATATACATATATAAATTGGTTGGGCAATGATTTTGGGAGGCAGTGGGAGCTCAAGTAAATGGGTTATAGAACAACTCGCAGCTAAAGTTGAGGCATTAATTAGACGCATTAACAACAAACTGAATAAACTAATTCATCTAAGCTGTCATCATCATTTCGAGCAACTGTCAACCATTAGAAGGCCGACATTGACGAAAAACTTAACGCATTATCCAACTGGGTGTCGGGGTGTTAGAGGAGGTTAGAGGGGGTTAGTTGGGCAGCGTTGCTGGTTGCCTGGAAAAGTCACTTTTAATTATGCCCCAGAAACCGGCGCTTGGCTGCCAGCTAAATATTAATGAGCACCGGCACGCACTCGTCCGTCCGTCCATCCGATGGTCGAATGGTTGGGCAACCCTTATGAATATTGCATGGCCAGAATCCGCATCCGCGTTTTCTGCCCAATGTGCTAATCAATCAATTCTCGTGCCCTGCGTGGGACAGTGGCAATTGGCTTGGCATTTTGGTAAAAACTAGCAATAAATACAAACGCGATTCATAATCGTCATTATCATGTACATCATGATGATCGCAGCAACAGAAGCAAGTGGCAGCATGTTGCAATTGTTTTAAAGCTATGCTCCGCAAATACTTTGATTGAGTGGCATATGAACCCTCCTCCCTCCTCCTGTCACTGCTGTGATGTATGACAAAGATTTGACAGCACTAATTCAAATCTTGTGTACGATTCATATGCAAAAAGCGAACAGCGAAAACAACAACAAGAACTACGCCAAACGGGGAACTAATGAACTACATATGTCAGCAGATGGAAAATTACAAAATCTTGTTTGCTTCAAGTTGTCCCTCTTTAAAAGGCAGCCCCACCCAGCTCAGCTCAGCCTCCTCCCCGCCCACTTGAATTCGTCAACCGCAGAACTTGTGCGACTTCAATAAACAAAATAGACGGCAACTGTGACAGGGACTCGGACTCGGTAGCTGGGTTCAAGACTGGGGCACAAGTGCACAAGTCGGCAGCCTCAGAGCGGGAATCACACAGCATGCGGAAGCGTCTGCTGCACGGAGTCTGGGGATGCTGCTGCATTAGCAGCAATCCAATGCGGAAGTGGCCGGCGTTGTTTTAGTCGTAGTCCGCATTGTTTGCCACAAAATGAAATATTTATAAACAAAACTGAATGTGGCACACATATAAAGATAACAATAACTCCGGGTAACAAAACTGAAACAATGGCAGCTTCATTTTCGTTCTTGTTGTTGCTACTGTTGTTGTGGCATGTTGTGTGTTGCATGCTGCATGTTGAACGATGTTGTGGGCGCATGTTACTGACTACTGCTAAATTGTCATGACATCAGCCTTGTTTCAACTAACTTTCTTGTGGCCAAGTTAAAGCTGACTGTAAGAGTTGAAGGCAATAATTAAAGCAATTAAATGCTAATTATCAAAGATTTGTCAGTTCATTGTCAACTGGCAGATTAGATATGCAAATCACATCGATCGATGCCATAAATAACAAAAACCAGCAGCCAAGTGTCAATAATAATTTGACAATTTAGCCCTGAGGCGAAGAATATCAAAAATGCGATATGTATATATAATGATTTGTTTGTTGCCTCATAAATTATGATATAAGCGTATAAACATAAATACATATATACATACTCACAAACTGGCTCTGCAGAACTATAAATTATTTTATATAAAATGTTAATGAATTTACTGACAATGTTAACAGCACTTTTGAACTATAATTAAATATTTTAATATATGAAATAATACTATTGTTTGGCAAATAAATCAAGAATAATACTATGTAAATGATGTTGGAATTCCACTCGAAAGTTTCGCTTGATCCTCGATAGTTGTTTTAGTTGTGTCTTAAATATTCGCAGTGGCGAAGAAAAGTCAACGCCCGAGCTGAAAAGTAGCCGCAAATAATAGAAAATGGCGCAGCTGGCGGACAAAAAGCCCGTCGGGTGCCTCCCGGCGCGGTGCATTCACCTACATTTTCCGCACCCGCGCACTGCAAAATGGCGTCAGTAGCACGAATTTGTGCAACTCGCTGGAAACTGGGGAATCTGAGAGCTGGGAGCTGTGAGCTGGCAGCTGGCAGCTGGCAGCCAAGCGACGGGTGGGATGCAAGGACGCAAAAGGAGACGTCAACGACAAAAGTCGACAGGGTGGCGAAACACTTAAAACTGCACCAAGTGTCCGGCAGGTGGTTGGTCGGTGAACGGCGGGGGCTCGACTTTTGTTGAGGTATTTAAATGTGCACTGCGGCAAGGTGCAAAGGCGAAAAGCAAAGAGGTTATTAAAATAAACATTTGACGCCAGCTGCAAGGTGTCGGATCAGTTGCTGCCGTTTACAGTTACTTGCCACCACGAATACCATTTGCAGTAAGTGGCAGCGAGAGAAAAAAACTCAAACAAACAAACATGAAAAGCGCAAAGCCAGACAGAAGAGACTTATGATTTAATTTGGTTGCTCTCTATTCAAAGATTATTGCGGAGAATAATTGACAGTTGCAGATTAATGTTCCCTACCAATCATTAATTCACATGTGTTCAATTAAAAGTTCGACCAAACTTCTACGCATATGCGAAAATCAGCTCTCAGCTGGACTTCAATGTTGCTCCATTGCAGGGCACTATTTTTGCTGCTTTGCGGCTTTGCCGCCCCTAGTTACTTTTGCCACTTTTTACGTAGCACTCGTGTTCGCACTCGGAGGCAACCAGGCAACTAGGCAACCGAGCCCCGAACGACCAACAACCAACATTTAGCCAACAGTAGCAACAACCAAAGGCAGGCAACTCTTTAGCAATTTTTTAATTTAATTAAAAAATATTTTTTCAAGTGGTTTGCGCTGTAAATACAACAAACTATCCACCCGCAACACATCCCCCGCCAGACACCATCAATGGGACGGGTCCATTTTCCACTTAGAATTTCCTCCCCAACTACTTTGCCTTACTTTTCATGCAGTTCGCTGCACTTTCAAAGCCCTCTTCTTCATCTCCAGTCCCCACACGTTCTCCTCTGTCTCTCTGTGTGTGTACAAGAATTTTAAAACTCCATTTTGGCAGCTGCTGCTGCTGCTGCTGCAAGTTTCGAGTGCTGCGCGTGTGTGTAAATATTTTTTTACAATTAATTTTGAGCGGCTTATAATTTACTAATTTAGTTTTTTGTGTGTTGCAGTACCGAAAAGTTTGTGCCACAAAAATTGTACGGCTTGGCAAAGAGCACAGAGAAAAACGGACGGGCAGGACGGAAGAGCTGCCAGCTTGGTAAGTAAAAAGAGAAGAGTAAATATTTTCTGTAAAATGAATGAAACTTTACGTGCAAATGTATAAAGTTCCCGACACTTACAGCCCGAACTCAACTTCACATACATTCTGGCAGATGGGCAAAGATGAGGCAGAACCTTGGAGCCGAACTAGTAAAGTAATAAATGCCTGCATAACTGAATCCAGTTGAGAAATGCTAGTTTTTCATAAATATAGGGGACCAATGCAAATATGAAATAAAACTGCGTTTATGTTGGATGCGAAATGTAATTAAATTAATCAGAACATGTCTGCATATTGCAAAACTAACTAACCGAATGCTATTCGTCCACACTAAAACTGAAGCTGAAATAAAAGCGAGTGGTTGGATAAAAAGCCAACCACATGCGAACACACACAAATACACACAAACACAAACACTGAGCGTAAATTCAAATTTACCAAATGTGGTAAAAGAATTCCAAGTCGTGATGTTGTTGTTGTTTTGACTTTGGCATATATACGTATCTCTCAAATACATATATTAGAATTTTCTTTTTATACTCTGTTGTGCAGGTAAAGACGAGCATATTGGCTTAATCTTGTATAATATCAAACTTGCTGTTTGAATATGGGTAAGAAGTTTTTGAAGAAAAAGACTTAAAACTTGGAATATCACAAAAACCAAAACCTTTTGGATAGGTTAAAATTTTTTCTGATTTTCTACTGCTGGTGTGATTTTCCACATCAAGGAATCTTGGTAAACCTTCTTTTCAGTTTAACTGAAAATATTTCACTTTTCGTTTGTTTAATTTCATTTCTATAATTAGATATTATTCAGAGTACCAAAATTTATTAAGATTCTTTTACTTGCACTTTTGGTTGTAGCACTATGAACAGCGTATTGCACAGTTGAGCACATTTTGAAATTTGAAAAATTAGTACGCATGTGTTTCCTATGTGATTTTTGCTCATTTTTAGCGGCAGGGCAGCTTTGCCTTTGCCTTTTTGTGTGTGCGTGTGTGTTTACAGGCATGTAAACACATAAGAGCACAAAGCCACACACACACATACACACAACCACTTCAGTGGGTATTTTTGTGCGTTGGTTTTGGTTGTGAGCTTGACAGCATTTCAATAGAATTAACAAACACACACACACACATTCACATACAGTGAATGGGTGAAGGAGTCTGGGCAAAAGGTCCTCAGCGACGGCAAGAAAATTAAATAAAATTATAAATAAAATAGTAAAAACGAAATGGGACCTCACAAAAAGCTCCATAACGAAAGGTTTCTATGAAAAATGCGCATAAATAGTGCCAGCCACGTTGCACGGGGCGTATTCGCAATGTGTGAGAGAACTTCAAGTGGGTCGGAGCTGTGTGTACTCATGTGCGGGTGTGTGAGTGTTTATGTGTGTGTGCGTTTGTTTGTATAACATTTTTTAAGGGGTTTTTATAGCTCTTAATGTTCGTTGAAAGTGTGTGTGTGTTTGTGTGTGTGTGTTTGGTGGCACTTGACAAATTCTTACAGTTTGGCGAGCAACGTGAGCTCCACACGCTTGCACGATTTCAGTTTGCGCCTGAGGAAAGCGGCAAGAGCTCTCCTCACACTTGGCTGAAACCTAATTAAACTGCTCATCGGGTCTCTGCCAGCCTTCAAAGTGCATTTGTGCACGACTCCCACTTGGCTGGTGGGTGTTGCCATAAAAGCCGCACTAGACCAGCGAACGCATCGGGGCGATCTCTTTTAGCTTATCGACTGGGCCTTATCAGCGGCATTGCCTTTTGCAATCCTGATCCTGATCCCCAACGAGCTCAACGTTTTAATAAGGCATTGACGAGCCAAACGGTCAGCAAACGGGCAAATTTCATACAAGGCTTTAAATAAATTGCTGCCAAATGCAGCAGCAGCAGCAGCAGCAGCAACAGAACATTGCCGAGACGACACCAGACCAGACACGGGCAAACGGTCCTTTAGCGGCTTCGCATTGCCGGGCCGGACCAGCTTGCTGAAGCCAATGACTGACTGACAATCACTTAAGTAGAACCCGATAAAAATCTTGAGGCCAGAAGACGGAGACGACGGCAACTCGAGCTCCCAACTGGATAACTGGAAAACTGGACCCAAGCAAAGCAACAAAACACAACAATACGACTAAACATAAAAGCAGACGAAACGAAAGATTGAAAGAATGAAGCAATGCCAAGCAACCAGCCAGAGTCATGACCAAAAGCAACAACAACAACAGCAACAACAACACATTGGACATTTATGGATATTGAAGCTTATAGACAGGCAGTCAGGCAGACAGACGATGCGCGCTACGAAGATGGGACACATACAAAATAGTCGGTTGCCATTGTTGCAGAGTAGAAACTGGTTTCCCTTGCTTTGGTTAGGTTCGCTGTGCCAACAGGGGGAAAATATCAAATATACATATTTCTCAGAGAAAAACTGCGGTCGGAGCGGCTCCTCACCGTTGGTCAAGGGGTCAGAAATTTTCTAGTTTGTCTCGGGGTCAGCTGTCGAAGGAGGGCTTCAAGCTTACATTTATTTACGATTACATTTTTAATTAAACATATTTTATTTTTGAGAGTAGAACACTAACAAGATAGTTGCCTAGCAGCCAACACAATTCTGTAGCTTAAAACTTAAAGGAGGCGGCAGCAAAAATAAATATATATATTTTTTTTTTGTATACTACTCTATTTTGTTCTCATTTTCTATATGTATACACACATATTATTTTTATGTGCCACTTGCCACATATTCCACGCCCACTTTTGCAACATCACAAAGGTACTTGTGGAATTTCTTTGCCTGTTCGCAAGTGCAACACCCACAACCATTCCAATTTTGCTCCTTTTTTCCAGTTCTCTTCTGGTATTGTGAGAAATTGTATTGTTATGTGCACAACAACTTTTATATGTGCTGCTATATATTTGAAGTCTTAAGCGGTATCCTGGTTTAACACTTGCGTGCTTTATCGTCTTTGACTTTGGAGCTATTGTCGGGCGATTCCATTTGTAATCCAGGCTCGGATAGGCGCGCTATAAATATAAATCCCAACTACTCGTATTTGTAGTCACAGTTCTTAAAGACATTTTATTGTTTCGAAAGTTTCTTGTAAAATTAAGAAAATGAAATTACTTCAAAAATACACCGAGGAATTCGAACGTATGAAGGCAATAGAAGAATTACAAATTACAAATGTGGCCAAGTCATAAACTGGCCAACAGTTCCGCGGCCAAGTTGTACAAATTGCGGCAAAGCATCTGCACAATGCACAATTGCACTGGCCTGGCTCTGACTGGCGATACACCGGAGAATTGATGTCATTTCCAATGTAGAATTCCTGCTAGAACATGTGTCCAGGCCGTGTACGTGCCCCGCTTGCGCAGCAGCTGCAGCTGCAGCAGCAGAATGAAGAGTGAAGCCAATCAGAGCAGGTACAAATAAAAACTAAATAAATTATTGACATAATATTAAGGCAGAGTCTGGCTGTCTGATGCTCGGTTATGACCGCAGTCGTAATTGATTTTCAAAGGGCTATTAGAGAGACAAAAGGCCGCCACGAGAAGATGTGCGCCAGTCGTGTCTCCTGTGACAACTCGGGCAAATAAAATATAATTGTAATTGCAAAAGACAAAAGACAAAAGATCAAAAGGACACACAGCCAACCAATGTCTGTCCTGTGTCCATTCCCAGACATGGATTCTAGAGTTGCGCATCAACTTGACTATCGACGAATATAAAACAATAATCATAATGCTGATGATGATAATGACGCTGCCATTCTGCCAGCTAACTGCAGAGATACAATTGTATCTGCGTTTCTGTTTCTGTCTGTTCTGTCTGTCTGTCCTTCGTCCGCCCAACGGTGCCACGGAGTGTCTCAGTGTCCCGGCACTCAAGTGTGCACAAAACACTCGTTAAATGTGCCAAAGTAAGAAATGTTCCTCCTGCTCTCAACTGCCGCATTCGTATTGATTTCAACTTTTGCCAAGATTTTGTGTTTATGTCGTTTGCCTATCCCGCCCCACATCTCGTACACCTTGCTGCGCCTGTCAACGCCGCCGAGGAGCTGAATCACAACCTGGACCTGAACCTGGTGCTGGTGGTGGAGCTTAAGTTGGGAGACTAGGCTCTTGGCTAGTCGCTTCGCTGTTGTCAAGTATTTATGCTAAGAGCTGTCAAACAAGTTGTAGTAACATTGATTACATTCGCGACTGCAATCTGCCGCAGACCAATGCAATGCAGCACTTTTTCCTTTATAAGCGAATCTTTTAATGTGATTGCATTACTTAGTTCGGGCGCTGGTTGTGGCAACCTAGGCAGAGCAGCTGCTGATTCCATCTGGGGATTCTGCGGATTCGAACATGCACGCCCACTGGGAATTGATAAAGGTGCCTCTAATAGCAGCTGGTACTTACACATGCGCACTTGAAATATGAATTCTAAGACGAGCAATAAACGTACCTGCAAACAAAAGAAAAATCAATTAAATAACTGAAGGTTTTATGCACTTATAGATATATAATTTGTAGCTATTTAAAATTTGTAATCATTAATCAAAACTGTCAAAAAAAAATCAAAACTGTCGAAAATTAAAAATTGTTATTTTAAAAAAATATTTATTTACAATAGTGTATTTTCAAATTTTAGAAAATTTGAATGTAAAATGCTATTGAATATAGAAGTTATTTATTATTTAAAGTTACAAAAAAATATTAGCTAAAGTCCATTCAGGCCACCAAAATAAACTGGTTTCTTAATTAATGGACTTCTTAGACAAAGAGGAAATATTTAAAAAAAGTTTATAGTAAAATATAAACCGATCTTTATGAAGGTTGATTAAAAATTGCTACAGTAGCTGAAAAGCAAATGTTTTGCCATGTAAGTATTTCTAACAACCTCTGTAAGGCTATAAAAATAAATTAGTTGGCACCAAATGCGAATTCCAAGTTGTAAACATGTAACCCACTATACCGACAGCCAACTATTGCGAATGCACACACACACACACATACACGCCCACTCGATAATGTGGATAAAGGCTCCCAATTCAGTGCCAATTATTTTGCACAACAAACAACTTTGGGCAACTATCAAAAGCAATTTGGGGGGCTGGCAAACCCGGCCCAACTGCAGCATACATCAATAATTGCAAGCACACATAAAAAGCCCATTAGAATACATTTCTACAGCACTAAGCCACGTAGTCAACTTCCTCATTACATGAAATGCGCCCACGCCTCCAAGCCAGGGCAGGAAAACTAAAAAGTAGAGGCCTAGGGTGACCCAGCTAGATAGTGCCAGCCAACAAATATATTAGAACTAGCCCAGGTGGGTCGGCGGCAGGCCTTATTTACCGGCCGAGCCATGGGAAAGGCAGCTTTAACAGTTTTTCATGCTCGTTTTCACCAATTTCCAATCGGCACACACGCAATTTTCGCCCGTCACAAAACGCACGAAACCCGCTCCGGGTCTCTGCTCCGGCTCCGGTAATGAGACGACGCGTGGGCGCGTGGGGGAGGTGCTTGGTACGCGTTGTCGCCACGAACCCAACGGCCCATCTAAGGCCATTATATAGGTTTTCATTTTCATAGTTTTTTTTTCTCTCCTATTTCTTCGGTTTTGGCAGCTCTTTTCCACTGTGTTTTGGCACACATGGCAATTTGGATATCGACAACAGAAACAACAAGACAAAGCTGCAGCAACTTGGAGGCCACAAAAATCCTTTGCACAAAACACGCACATCACCGTTGGGCGCTCCCCTCGCCCGGCCTAGGCAACACCCACATGCCTCGTTTATCTATCTGGCAGCCCGTAATGGGCACGCATATGAAAAGGAGGATACATGCGAGGCCATCAGTGAGGGGAAGGGTAGGGAAGAGGCAGGCGATGGGTTATGTTGGTAAGGCAACTCCTTGCCGCTAACAAAATATAGTCAATAAATTGTGCCAAAAGCATTATGGAAAATGTCTGCTCGCATGGAATGCCCGAAAGAGTGTGAAAAGCGAATATTGCCAGGGCCAGTTTGAGATAGATTCGCCAACTCACTTATCGATTTAAAATTAAGAGCTGCTTTGCAGAATATAAAATAATTCTCATTTTATCTTTTATGAATCTAGGAAAAATCGTGTTTTGTCTCCCACGCATCCAAATTGGAACTAAAATGCGGCTTCTTAGGGTAGATAACCATGTAAGTGACTTGTCATTAAAATTGAAACTTCGGGTCATTTTATGGCTGTATACAAGCACATAAAAAACTGGCAGAGCCGAGGCAACGCATAGATAAACATGAATGAAGCCAAAACGCTTAGCAGGCAAAAGCGACATTCCGGCCTCATCAGCCTTAACCTTTCCAGGCACGTACCACAAAATAAAGTATGTATACAAATATATGACTAAACTCAACCAAAGTTGAACGACATTAAAACGCAGCGCAGGAAAAATTAAAATTTGTTTTTTTTTTTGTTACTTTGCGCACAACGCACATAAAAATTAAAATAAATACAGCACTCACAAGTAAGGCGGGAAGGGGGATGGGGACAAAATTTAAAAGCCCGTAAAAAGTACAAGACGTGGAAGAGGAGGCCAATGTAACCAATGGAATGTTTTGTGCCGACTTCGGGCTGACGCTGCCAACTATTAACGTCTTCTTCAAGGCGTCACGTAGGTGGAAAAACTGAAAAGCGAACAGACCGGCAAATAATATACGCGAGAATTATGAGACATGCCGAATGGCGACAGGCTAATGGCAGCTAAATTGGTTAGAGATGGAACAAGAAGGGTGGAGAGATGTTGGCGAACAAAGAAAAGTATTTGAGAAAATTACTCGAAACTCGTTGCGGCGGCGGCTGTTTTGTTTATAATAAATTAAGTAAAATCTATTACAATTTTGCGCTAATATGTCAGCGCGTGGGCCGGCTAACGGTCCCTACGAGCTCCGCCAGCAACAGCACAACAGCAACAATCGATTACAATCTGGCTTGCTTGTTAAGTTGCAAGACAGGCAAGTAAGGAACCCCGGCAAGGAACCCACCAGCAGCCAAATCGATGCAACCCGTTCGAGAGTTGGCTCTGCCAATTTTCTGTTTGGCATTTGCCATTTGCCTGTTTTGCTGCTTTATACGTGGCAAGGCCTTGTTTGGCTCAGCTCTAGCCAAAGCCTGTCTCGGTTTTGGCCAGGCCTCTGATAGGCAACACCAACAAAAAGAAACAACAACAGCCATGGACCTAGCGGCCGATGGGGCCAATAAGCCGACGCTAGCTGGCAACAAAAAAAATTTCGTTGGCTTTTCTTGGCTTCGCTTTTTTGGGAAATTGCGTTTCTTGCCGCAGTTTAGTTTTGCCCCACCTCTCGACTCTAACCCCCCCTCTCCACCAGCACATTGTGTACTTGCCTTAAGCTACACAATTCTCGTTGATTATAGCGTTGGCTCCTATTCCCTTTTCCTTTCCCTTTCCCTTTGACGGTCGGTGCCTCATACAAAAGGTTCGCTGCCAATACGAGTGTGTGTTGTCCCTGTGTGTGTGCGTGTGTGTGTGTGTGTGGGTTGTATTGTGCGCGTTACGACTTGGCCAAATGACTTTTTGGCTGGCAAATTTCGTTGGCTCGCATAAAGAACAATGGCTACGCATTTCATAGAGCGCAACCCTTTTGGTTTTATGTTCTCTTTCGATTTCGTCATAAACTTGACAAGGCTCAGGGTGTCTAGATCCATAATATATTTGGCTGCCACGCCCATAAATGGCCTCAGCCAACTTTAAGCATTCTTGCAAGGGGTATCTCTCACACCATCTTCATTGCAGCTCATTAAAAGTTTGTAAGTTTTTTTCGCCAGTTTTATTTTCATTTCGATAAAAAGTCAGCCCACGTTGCAAAGCCATTGCATGCACAAACAGACCCCGAATGCCCCGCACTAATGAAGTGTTATTTCATTTTTATTTTTTTTTTTAAGTTTTTTTTACAATATTATTTAACTGGCTGCCTTCTGGCTGCCTCTTCTTTCTCATATAAATTGCTCAATCCAAAGCAAACACCGCACCTCAAATGGGGAGATGCTGCCTTCGCTGGGCCGGACTTGGCTGATTGTTGTTGTTGTTGTTGCTGTTGTTGTTGTTGTTGTTGTTGTTGTTGTTGTTGTTGTTGTTGTTGTTGTTGTTGTTGCTGTTGGGTGCAGCACACGCAAGCGCGGATGATCGTCTGAGCGGCGACACCTACGCAACCGACGCAAATTACGGCAACATGGTGTCGTGGATCCCTCTCTGTGCCGCTTTCACTACTTATCTAGTTTCTAAGCATGTGTGGCAGCAGCTGCAATTAAAGTGAATTTACTCGAACAGACGGAGGAGATCCTCCTCCCTATGCAAAACAAGCAATTTGCGCTCATCAGCGACAAAAAAGCGCCAACGCCCACGCCAAAGAGCAAAAAATGGTCAACATGACAACGTTGACATGCGACATTAAAAGCCAAGACACAGACACTGAGACAGACGCTGAGACAAAGACGGAATTCGCCATGAACCGCATCGTTTCGATTGGATCTTTGTGGCATTGCGTGCCTATCGTGGACCTGGACCTGGCCGCAATTCTCAAGAGAAATGTCCGCAACACACGCAAAAAATCGCAGCGCATTAAAATCACTGCGTGTGCGTGCAACAAACGGGCATCCGTTGGGAGCCGTGGAGAAGAGGGGAGGGGAGCCGGGCATGTTATCAAATAATGTTGCAAATGCTTCGTTGCCGCCACAAATTGCCAGGCGGCGAACGTGGCTGCAGCCATGAAAGTCGCGTCAGGCAATTTAAATAAATAATTAATTCCCCTCAATTAAGCACAGTGCAAGGGCAGTGTGTCGACTGACCATTTGTTTGCCCAGTTCAAGTGCTGAGAAAACTGAGACACTGCCATATTGAGAGCAAAGAGTTGTTTTTTCTTCAATCAGTCTAAATTCGCATAAGATTAACAAATTACCAACGTATTCACCCACTCAGCTGACTCCCCATTCGCGAATCCTTATGCACAGCACAACTCTGGCAACTGACTAGATTTTAAACGCTTTTTGTGGAGGCGCTGCCTTCCGAGATTTGTTTTCACCGCAAACCCTGAGATTTGTTTAACGTCCAGCTACATCACCGGTGCAATGCGCCGCGTCCGTCTGTCCTGTATTTGAGCTGAGTTTCTTGTGCTGGCAGCTCCTGCTCGACTGCCTAATTTTATATTCAATGCACGCAACAGTCGCCGCCGTTTAGTTTATATACCTTCTTTTTTTTGCTACAGTCCGCAGCGTCTTTGCCTTTTGTTTAAATTTTTTTGTTTTGTCCCTTCTTATTTTGCTGTTTTTTGCTCGCTGTTCTACAGCTTTTTTGCATCTGTCCCTGCCGACTGCTGTTTTGTGTTTTGTATTTTTTTTTCATTTTTTTGCCAGCTCCATAAATTCTCCAAAAACTATTTATGCTGCACTAATTATGCAGCTGGATTTCAAAACAGCCCCCCAAATCCAATCTCAGAGCCAGTCCAGGCCGTCTCCTGGTTGGAGCTAATGTATGCGTGGGTGGCGCCCTAGACGGGGGCTTTGAGGCAGCCTCATAGCCGTCGGCCATAATTCATGGGGCTCGAGCTACGGTGTCTGTTTTGAAATTGAAAGAAAATAATTATGAGGCAGCGGAAATTGAATTTCTTATTACAGAGACGGCCGAGGAGGATCTGGCCAGCAGTAGGAGGAGTCAGTCAGCAGCCCGGCCATGGAAGTGCTTCCAAATTAATTAAAATCCATAAAGTCGGCGGCATGCTTTAGCCAGGAGGCGAATTTCACAGCGATTGCAGCAACCATTTCGATTGCCAATTTCAATTTCAATTCGAATTCAACTGCCTGAGGACCGCTTGGGTCACAGGTCAAGGTTGTAAAACGCTACGTTTTGTTTGCCATGCCACTTAATATGTATTGTATTCTGATTTATCGAGGGGCGCGCCACTTTTGGGAGCCATGAATATTTCATTAGCCACCTCTTGCATTTGAATTTGAATTTTGGCCAGCTTGCGGCATTTATTGGCCTCACGGTTAAAGTCATGGCTAAATAGCATTTTAAGTGAATTGTGCTTTACTTAAACTATTTATTTCAGAAAGCCTCTCATCTTTAGGCACTATCTAACGCCTTCACAACAGTTTGCTGTTTGGTGTGTGCATAGTTTGTTGTGCATTCCACATGCCACATGCCACATTCCGTTGCTCCATTTTAGAGATCTTTCACCCGCGCTACCTCAATGCAGATTACGTTGTCAAGGGCGCAGTTAATCTCGTCTCAGAACAAAATGCAAACGAACATTTTCTAAACTGATTAGTGTATTAAATTTTTAATTTTCTTGCTGCAACTTGGAATGGGGCCCTTCACACCTAGACAGGGCCGCCGTCTTCCCGCTCGGGGGCAAGACGATGGCCACAGCCACAAATTACAAATTGAAAGTAGTTTGTATCTGCCGCTGATGCTGATGCTGTTGCTGCTGCACCCGCCGGCAGTAAAAAATTTAAGTGCATAAGCAAAGTAGCTGCGGCAGTCGCGGTCGCTGTGGCGGAGGTTCCGCTGCCTTTGCCCCGGGGCTGGGCGCAATTTGGGGTTACACAGTTCGAGAAGAAGGGACGCGGTGGAAAATGTGTGGAGCATGTTATGCACTTTTCCTGCGGCTACCGAAAAATGTATACACAACACACACACACATATATATATATATATATATATATATATAACAATAACAGGGAAACGAAACGGGGAAACTTCTAAGTGGCCGGCCGTGGTCGAAGGAGCTCTGCAGCCAACTGGGCACTTGAAGCTGAGACCCCGGTTCCAGCAGTCCCTCTGACCTGCCGTTCTTCGGTGCTCGAGTCTTTTGTCTTCGTCTTGGCTATTGTTTCATTCATGAAGCTGCTCTGGGATGCCTGGTTGGCCTTAGTTGTTTTTTTGGCTGCCTGCCCAGAAAAGATTTCGTGTCTCTGCTGCAGTGCCCGAAGCGTGGCCAGGGCGGGCAGGCAGGGGTCTAACACTAACCCATAATTTGTGTTGGGCTCGATAAATGAAGAAGCAGAGAAGAAGAGAGAGAGAGAGAGAGAGAGAGGTACAAGCATGTAAACCGTTTTCGACAACGAGTGATTATCATTTTGAGTCCACTTTCTGAAAGGTAACTAAAATGTTGTCTCCCTTTGCGGATGCTTACAACTTGTTCAGCCGCTACTGCAGAGCCTGCCGAAAAACTAATGCCACTACTTTGGCTTTCTTAATTGTTGCTACTTTGTCTGGCCCGGCGACTTCCGTCTGGGAGTACGACTCTAACATTTTTTGTATAATTTTGGGTAATTTATTTAGCCGGAGCATCATCAGTTTAGCCCGAGATACATTTGTATCTTGTGCTAATCCTTTTGGTCTAAATACAGCATTAGCAGGCACACACACACACAAACACACACAGAAGTAGAGTTGTAGCCAGCACTCATATATCACAGAGCAAACCTCAAGCAGCTGCGATGACAACGTCGGCTGCTGGGGACGAGGCTCCGGTCGGATTAGTGGCCACTGTCTGGTGGCTTTGGCAGCTTTCTTGGCTGACTGACAACGGCAAAAGTTGCCGTTGCTGCTGCTGCATTTCTAAATGATTATTAATTATAGCGCTTAAATTTATGCTCATGACCACCAATCTCTTGGCTACCCTTCTAACGGTATTATTGAAGTGCCAGTTGCGACCCCACGCATGTACATAGAACGTCGCCTCGTCCCTTCCCCTCGACCCTCGACAACGTGCTATAAATGACTAATTCATTGCGCCCATTGTGTCGCCAGTGCCTTTAGGGCCCAGAACAACTCACGTGCCCCATTGACGAACCGATGCCTTTTGTCTATTTTTAGTAGCCGCCACTTTTGTCTCATTGCTGTCTGCATTTCTATCCGCTTTTATAATTTTGTCATTTCATTCGCCTCAATCATTTGTCCGCTGTGAGCTGACAATGATAATGTCTGGCGATAAACATTGCCTGTAAATAGACCCGCTTGGTACCTGCCTTAGGGTCCGGGTTCGAATCCCTGCCTAGCGTTTTGTTTGAATAAATATTTTGACAATTTATTGCCATTTGTTTTTGAAGTGTTTTTGGAATATAAATATATTTAATACGAATAGCATGTTTATTTAGGGAATTCTTAAGATCTAGTGAGATAAATCAAAAAATGTTGTATTTTTACCGTGTTGTGTGCTACAGATACTTTTAGAGTTTCGTTTTACATACCTGCAAATAGAAGAAGTTAAGAATTATGATTAGAAAATGCGCACAGTTATTAAAAAGTTTTTCAAAATTAAAAATTTTATTAGTCGTCGCTTCCGCTAGTGCCATCAACGGATCTCTTAGATTGAGGTTTCATTTAAGATGGGAAATTACCTCAACAACTGTCATTTTGACAGCCGAAACCGAGAACAAAGGCCAAGAAGCTGCCAAGTAAAAGCAATAACAAAATGCAATAGCAGGAACCAACAGCGAACAAGCAGCGAGAACGCTGACAATAGAAAAAGTAACGACCTTTTTGTTAAATTAAAAGTTTATGAGGCATTAAATGGTCAACAACAAAGCAAAATTGCCAAAAAAAAGAAATAATAATAATAATAATAATAATAGAGAAGAAAGGAGGGGGGAAATCGCAAAAGAAGTTGTGCGTTCAATAGCATCAAGTAAAAAGTCATTAAGCCCTCCAACAGCAACAATATTAAACTCTAGCTATCTCTTGTGCTCTCCCTCGCTGGTCTTGTGGCACAGGTCATTAGACCCACGGCATCTAAATTGCATTATCAACGCCAATAACGGGACACAGCCCGTTTGACGACTAGCTGTTGTTGTTGCAGCCGGGTAGCCTCCTCCCCCCCCCCGAAAGCCCTCAGGCAGCGTCATAAAAATGACATTATTTGTCAACGCCATAAACATATCGTGTATATATCTTGTGCTGCGGCTGCTGTTGCTGCTGCTGTTGCAATAGTTGCACAATGTGCAGCAATTGTCCAGCGATTGCAGTAGGGTGGCAACTCTGCCCATTGCATACACGGGGTGTAACCATATGGCCAGCTCGACGAAAATCTTTCTGCCAAAAAGTGCAATTAATTATTTTTTATTGAGTGTTCGGAGAATGTTTTTGTGGGGTGGGTCGATATTCGGGCGGGGTGGGGTTCGGGCTGGGTTGGGTTTTTGGTAGCAGGAGGGTCGCTGTAATCACTAAATTTGTTAAGTATTATCGACTGCACATTTAATTATGAAGACATGTGGCGACGACTGTGCTGACAGTTGTGGCTAATGACATTGAGCCTGGCAAGAATAAAATAGAAACAGCAGAACAGACCACGGTCCATAGGGCTATAGACCGGAAGCCGAACTTAATCCGCAGCATTTGCGGCCGAGTGTTCAGCATTAGGTTTTTGGCATTTCAAATTCAATTTTCAGAATATATATACATATACATTTCTCGTTCTCTTTCTGTTTACAACCCCTTCTTTTATGACAGGGGTTGCGGTTTTTTCTGTGGAAATTTGACGCCCGCTGCTTGTCCAGAGCGCATGAAAATATGCAAAATATTACAAACATTTTTTGGCCAACAAGAGGGGAGATGGCTTTAAGCCGAGGCTGCCAGAAAGCCGCATGTGTGCGGCATTTTTGTGTTAATTTTTTAAAGCGAGTGGTGCGAGAAAACGGAGGAGGGAGGGGTGGGACGTAGGGATCGACGAGTGACGTTGACATTTTCCATTGTGTCACTTGTTGACTTGCAGCAACAGAAGAGCTACAACAATGGCAACATTCTGAATCGAGTTTGTTTGTTTGGCTTTTACTTTTGCTGCTTGTTTTCCAACACTTTTCTTTCGGCTTGACAGCAGCTGCCACTGCTGAGAATGGGGTAAGTGAAAGATCTTATGTTTAGTTTTGGCTATGTCAATGCTTTAATATATGAAATGAATATCCTTGGCATATCAAACAATATCCCACCTACAGCTAAAACATGAACAAGAACCTAAATTGAGGACATTTTGGCCTGTTTGATGGTGATTTGTCAGATGACCTACTTAGATGAAAATATTCATACATATATTCATATAAATGTAGGTGTACATATCTATTTAAGGGGCAATAGAGTTTGAAATGAGCTGCAAAAGTAACTGACAATAAGAGAACTAAAAATTGGTTTCACTTTCGGCACGCAGGGGCGGTAAAATTGAAAGAAACCTGCTTGAGGGCTTACCTGGTGTACGGACGCTTCCAAGAAACCCCGACAAGCCGTGGCCAATGCATTCGGCACTGTCCTCATCAGCATTGAACGCCAGCACAAGTTTAAATAAATATGAATATGACTGATTAAGCAATGCAAATCGATTGTCTACACTCAATCCTCTTCTCGTTCTGGATGCGATTTCCCTGGCTGCTTTTTTTATAACGTGAATTCCTCAATTTTTCGATGTTATTTTTTTGTTTTTTCTTGGGCTGCTGTCAGAACTGACAAACGCTAATGATTTATGTGTGTTTGCATGCGTGTAAATGTCATTAGGCAGCGGCAAAAGCAGTTCAGCAGGAACTGGCGGATGGAGCGGAGGAGAAGGTGCCTTGTGAGTTGTGGCAGGCAACGTGGCAGTGCATCGATTTGCTGTCTTTGACTTTCCATTGCAAAGCTGTTGACATTTGTAGTTGCCCCTCCGCCGATCCGATTGCCTGCCACACACGCACGACAGCAGCAACAACAACATCAACAACAACACTAGCCAACTATCGACCAGATTTGACATTAAATAATGAGTTATGCTACTGATGGCTCACAATTTGCAACGTGGCCCCAACTCAAGTCAGCTCGTGGGCTGGGCCCGCCCCCGCTCAAATGTCAGGCGCGCGTCTTTGAGGCGTCTTTTGAGTGGGCGTTGTGCGTGTCTCGGGCTTTGGTTCTGGGGAATTAGTCATCGCAAGTTTTTCGCTATATTAATATGAAGTTTGTTTGGCTGCTTAGTTCATTTGGCCATTCTCACACCAACTTTGCATGCCAATTCATCATCTGTTTTGACGTTGCATCTGTTTCCTTTTAATACTTTTACTGCTGCTGCTGCTGTTTCCGCTTGGCTGCGCTCACCCACCACACAAGTAGTGCGAACATCCAAAACTCTCCCAGATCGCCCAGTTTTTTTTTTTTGGTTGATGGCTAGCTGATGGCTCTGTCTCCCACCGCTGGCGGCTTTTTCATCAACAACTGTCAGTCGTTTGTCAGTCAGTCCGTTGAAACGTTTTGCACATTTCTGCGCAGAAACAGAAATTAACATTTCGCCTGGTCGCAAGTGTGGCGCCTGCGCAGCTCCAACAACAGCGCCTCAACTGAATGCCTAATTAAGTTGCTGCAACTGCAGTTGCAATTGTCGACTGTCTGCCTGTTTGCCTTTCTGAGCTGTGCGCAGTCGCAGTAATATTCGCTCCTCCACAACTGCAATTCCAGCAGCTACTGTTTTAAGCCCCTCTCTCTTGTTGTTGGCCAAGAGCAAGAGTTGTTTTTTAGCTGTTGTTAGGAGGCTACATGTGTTTGTGTTGACAGCTTGGCATATATTTTGCAGCTGTTGTTGTTGATTTGGGTGCAGGCCTATTTGGCGTGTTTGAAAGTTTAGTTGACTTGGCCAAAAGCGTTCGTTGAAGGCAACGGCAGCTGCGTGTTATTGCCTGCGGCTAGTTGTCGTCGTCTTTATTGTAGTTAACAAACATTTTTTGGAATTTGTACAAAAAAATTTAAGTTTTGAATTGTGCAACGATGGGGCAGTTTTATAACCATGTGGCAATCTGTGAAATATGATGTAAAATCCCAAGACGATGGCCAAAAATTTATGAAATTATTTCATATTATTTATAACTTAGCTAGAATTTCTATATGGCAGAGAACATTTGATCAACACTCAGACAGTTGGCCAGCTCATTAGGTTGGTTGTTTATTTGGTCATCAGTTTACATCATTCGCTCATTTGCATCGGCAAAGGAAATTAACATCAAATTTAGTTAGGCTTTTCCCCTTTTTGTTTTTACGTTCAGCAATTACACGATAATTTACGGCACAAATGTATTTCATATTAGTGGCTCAGAGTTGTTGTTGTTGTTGCTGTTGTCAACTTAATGTCCTTTGCATAAGCGCACGCTTGTCGCGCTTGCATATCCTTTTTATGTGGCTTAACACATTTAATTAACAAAGCAATTAAGCAGAGAGAAATGTCAAACCGAGAGAAGAAAGAAGGAAAGCGTTTTTAATTTAATTTATATCATTGTTTGCGTCGGTGTGTGTGTTTTTGTGGGGTGTCCTTTTTCAGCGTTTGAGTGTGGCAACACTTTTGCCATCCGCCTTGGCGGTTTTGCTGCTCCCTTATGCTCCGTTGTTATTGTAAAATAATGCGTTAAAATAGTATGATGTAATTTATATACATATATATGTGTGGAGTGTGGAGTTGATGCAAAATGAACGAAGGACTCAGCAGAGCGCATTGCTACGATGACGTTTTTATTGCTGGTAACAAACAATACCATCGTCCATTTCTCTCTCTCTCTCTCTATTTTCATTTTGTGAAACAAAAGGCAAATTTATGCATAGTAAGAATTTTTTAATTAAATTTTACACACAAACACACAACAAGTGACGGATAAAGAATGAACTTATTTTTGGAAGGCATTTAAAAACTTTTTGCCAAAGCAATCAGAAAACTCATCTCAAGTTGGCGCGAAGTCTGTCAAGAGACGTCAACCATTTTTTGAACACTTCATCGCATTACAATTCGCTCCGGCGGCCTCCTTTGAGTTCCGTCGCGTCGATTGGACAACGCCTTCAGAAGGCGATCTGTCATTTCTGACAGCTTACAATGTTGAGGCGAAATGATCGGCGCTTTTTCGATTGGGGTGTTTATTAACTCCACTCACAAAGTATAAATCAAAAATTATGCATTTTTTTTTTTTTGCTGGTTGGCATTTTACACATTTGCCTGTTGGTCTTGATCGCAAGTCAAGCGCAAAAATGAATCCGATGTCGAGCATTGTGGGATGTCAACTTTATGGGATATAAAATGCAGCATCATTTCTGAAATAACATCGATCACGGCAGAGAACAACTGAAACACACACACACATGTGTTACGGCTTGTCACTTTTACAGCAATTATAATGCCAAGTTCTCATATGGAACCCAACCCCGAATTAATAATAACTCCTCATGAACATTGCACCACCCGGCATAGCACCCGAGCCACAGCTGAGGCCCATGTGTAACTGTTTAACCCTATGTTGCCCGGGAGCCCCACCCTAAACGGGCCTGTCTTGTTTAAGTTGCTCTTTAAGCAAACGATCAATCATAAAAAAAGAGCATAAAAAAAATAAACAAAAAACAAACATAACAAAAACGAAAAACATTTCATGTACTATGCAGATTCAACATATTTCACGTTTCTGTTGTTGTTGCTGACATCCCAGACTCTGGAGTGTGGGGGTACTTTTGACATTTTAAGTATTGATGGTGAATAATACTTAATATGAATCGTTATTCTTTGCTTTTATGCTCCAGCGACAGCTTGTTGAAACTATTTTCGATTTCTGAGGGACGTTTTTTGTTAAGGTATTCATTATTTTTCTTTTTTTGTCCATAAATCAATGACGAACTCTTTTGTTGATTTTAGTGTGCAAAAATATTAATAACAAACTAAACCATTAATTATAATTTCATTTTTTAGTAATTAACAGTTCCATAAATAATTCAGAATGATGGTATCATTTCAATGGGGGCATAAACTTGGTTCTGTTCTAGTACAAAACCCCAAGGCGAAGTACTAATTGTGATCAGTCTTTCAATCAAGCTTTCCATTTTGAACATTAAATTTGCTTGCAAATAAATATTTTATAGAGAACCAAATTGTACCGATTCACAGTGAAACTGGAAATCATCAATGAAAATTGTTTTTCCCACGTCGTAGACAAACACGCACGCAAATCCCGATGCAATGGGGTCTGCCGAGTGTAATCAAGGCTGGCAATTCAGTTTTTTTTTTTTGTGCGTGGCTGGCAGTAACAGAAATTATAAGCGAATTAAAGAGCGCCACGATGCGGACGAGGCTTTTAGCCAGGTATTAAGCCAGAGCCAATAGCAGTCAAGTGTTGGTGTGCCGTTTGTGCTATGCGAGGTTACAGTTAGTCGGTCGTGTGAAGTCGCCGGTTCAAGCTTTAAGGTCAATCAACAGACGTGGAGCCGGAGAAACAGAGAGAGAGAGAGAGTAGGAGACTCTGGAGGCGAGCTTAAAATTCTATTTGCCGCACAGCGGCAATTTAGCAGCTTATGGCAACCAAACAAGATGCACTGGGTGAGGGCTGAGAGCTGAGTGCTGAGGAGTTATGGGGTTAGGGGCAACAGCTTGGAATGCTGATGTTGATGCACTGGCGCTGCAGCAAGACTAACTGCTGGGTAATCACATGCGGTGCTGCTTAAGCGTTGCCAAGGCAGCCACAAAACCCAGCTCAGATGCATCTGCAGCTGCCATCGCGTCGACATCGTGTGCCATCAACGGAGTCTGAATACCAAAGGAGGAGAGTACCTAACTCCTCCTCCTCCTCACTGCTCACTACTCCCATGTGCAACTGCAGCGTAGACCAAAAGTCTGATGTATGACTTGAGATAAACTGCGAGAGTTCCAGAGTTATTTTTGTGCTGACTGCAATACCCTACGCTCGACTCGAAAATCTGTCCAAGCTGAATGTAACTTTAACTCAAATCTGTGTTAATCACAAGCAAATAATGTGCCAGTTTTTGTATTAAGATAAACTCCAGTTTGTTGGACAATATTGTAGGGCTGGTTTAATATACGAACTAATCAAATCTGCGTTGTAGCGCATCATTTTAGCCAACTGCACTCTGTCCCACATATAATGCCAACATATGTGTCTGCTCAATTTTTTTCCTTTAACTTTAATTTTTTTGTTTGTTTTTTTTTTTGCATTTTTTGGCTCATGCCCTTGCCTCCCCCATCCTATTTGTAACTTTTTGTTCCACATTTTCTGCTTTTCTCTATGCAGTTGCCGGCGTGCGTCGCATATATCACAAGAACTACAGAAAACTGCGGAGAACTACGAAAGTAGTAGCCTGGCCTTTGTCTGGGCTTGCGGTTTTCGCTAGCTGCCTGCGGATGTCGATGTGAATGTGGATGTGGATGATGATGACGATGATCCCATGTGCAGGTTTTGTGAGCAACAACATGAAGGTTAATAGCTGGAAGAGTGAGCTTTTTAGAGCTTGGGGCTGCAGCTCCTGCTAGGAAATGTACACCGCTTTACTGTTTTGCTAAACATTTAAGCAGCTCATTTCCTAGGAAATCAACGAAATGGGGACATGGGGCCATCCTCAAGAGCCAGCCAGCGACGACGATGACTATTTTTGGGCTAATGATGTGCTTTGGACGACCATCAACATCAAGAGCTCAAGCGCGCCGGTGGCCAGTTACCAGCTGCAGGGTGCAGGGAGCCAAGCCAGGCACCGGTATTGGCTTCAGCTGGGGCAACGGCAACGGCTCCAAAAGCCACTCGATGTCCATCATTCATTTAGCCCCATGTACGAGCCATGTTTATGTTTATTGACTGTTATGGACATGAGTCACAGTTAGACGACAATGACGGTGCCTAAGCCGACGAAGACGATGCGATTTTAACGGAAGTGTTACAATGAGACATTACGGGAGAGGCCCTCGATAGCTGCTCAACTGTCCCTCTGGCAATCCCTCCACACTCCCACGGCTGCCAGTTGTGCCTGTCCACGTCCAGGGCCCATTACCAGGGCCTGTCAGTGTCAGTCGAGTGCGTTGTTTTCGTGTGTGTGTGTGTGTATGTGTGTGTGTGGATTTGGTCCCTGGTTATTTGCTTAAGTGCAAATATGAGCAACTATTTGCTAAATGACAGTTATTGCTGATTAGCTGTCAGACATTTTGACAGCATGAAGAATGATTCGCAATTTTAGCAGAAGGAACCCGACGACGGACTTGGCTTGGATCTTGGCTTCGGATTGGGTTTGTGTCCGGGACCGGGACCGGGACCGGGTTAGGGTTCCGCCTGCAGTTAATGATGTAGCATATGGTTAATTAGAACATTAGTCTCCGCAGCTTGGCAGCTCCAACTTCGAAGTTGCCAGTTGAAAGTCGCCAGACGGTAGTCGATACTAAAAGCAACTTTAAATCATTAGTGGAGCCAAGCAGGAAGGCTGCTTGCTGTCAAATTCATTGGCTGTTGGTAAAGTTTGGAGCCTTTGTAGTTTCAAATGGCTGTGATGTATGGTTAGCTGAGCGTTAAGTGCTTTTTCGGATAGGTTAAAGCAAGTTAATAAACAGTATTCGAAAGTAGTGGGAAACGGTGCAATGAGCTTGACAAATGACTTGAAAAACTAGCAAGAAATTAAATGTAGGAGTTCCGAGTTTGTAATTTGAGGGGATTTTCAAGAAGCACGCAAATTTAAGCTATTGATATTCTCTAGCTACTCCCAACAGTTTAAACGATCAGGCAATAAAAAGCGCCTTCCCCAGAGTATTGCTGACACTTTGATTTCGGAGCCTCCCAAATAGGGTTTAGGCCATAACAAAGTAACAACAAGCAGCCCAAAAACAGGGCCGAAAATTACGCATGCCTAAACGGTCAGCACAAATTATGAGGCAAAGAACAAGCAGCAACACCAACAAGCAATAGCAATAAAAAGCAATCGCTTTGTAACCAAAAACGTTTGGCCCAAAGGCGCAAAGAAGAGTTCAGGTCCGATTCGTGTGTACCTGTGCCGATCCCAAACTGGCCAGGCTCTATAAGAATTGAATATGGCCAAAAGCGGCAAACAAACGGGGTATGGCAGGTTGTGGGTCGGTAGTTGCTGTTGCTGTTGTTGTTGTTGGAGTCGGTGCTTGCTCTTTGGCTATTTCGCCTTATAAGGTCGCGCACATAAATAAGCTCGGCAAATACATATATTGCAAGTGGACTCCTGCTCTGCTCCGACTCCGACTCCGTCTGCGGTAGAAGGAATTGGGCATCGGTATGCGGCATCTCGCAAAGCAAAAGCAGCTGCTGTGGGCAATCGTCGTGCTCCAACAGCAACAGCAACAGCAACACAGCAACAGCAACGAGTACCATCAACAATTTTAACAATCAACTGATGAGAAAAGGAAATGAAAAGTCAACATAGGCCACAATGTGTACAATAATATACAAGGCAAGCGGCTAGAACGAAGTTGGTCGAGTCAAGCAGAGAAAAGCCGTGGAAAAGTTAACAGAAGAAAAGCGAGGGGGGCAGCTGACATTAACTGACCGCAAGAGGCCGAAGAATCAGCGAGTTGAAATGAAAATTACTTGGGCCAAAGATTAAAAAACTTGAAGCACAATTTGAAAGCCTAGTTAATGGCCAGCTAGATGGACAAAATTTAAGACAGCAGATAAACAAGGTCTTAAACGATTTACACAATGACTAAAATAATTAGATCTCGAATACCCAATTGATGCCTGAAACATCATTGTTTTCCCCACTTGTACGAATAGTATCTACACCTCAGACTGATGCCATCCAAAGCAGTTACATTCAGCTACCTCACCAATCTGTTGTGATCATCTTTTCTCTCTCTGCATTTGCAGCTCTTTTCTTCGCTTCGCTTCGATCGCTCTCAATCCCCATGCCCCGATCTTCATCGACGATCGTTCGATTTTGTGGCGCGCTATTAAATTGTAAATTGCTTGAGCAGCGCTGCCGACGCAGCAAACGTGTCTGAATGCCACAAAGTAACCCCCCCCCCCCCCCCCACCCTTCGTCGATCTTTGATCACCGATCCCCACAACGCATCGTGAATCGTGTGCAATTTGCTGGCCCAGCCCCAAACCGTCGAATCGGTCTGGTCTGGTCTGGTCGGTTTCCTTTCAGCCCGATTCTGCCCCGGCCTGACCACTTTTGCTGGCGGTTGAGCGCGTGGTTCAGTTTGGTTTTCGTGGTTTTGGCTGACTTTGTCGTCCCATGTTTCTGGCCCCGAGTCTGATTTTGTGGCACTGGCTAATCAATTTTTGCTCTTCATTGTTGCCCCGTCTTTCATTGCTCGATTGTTTCTCCGCTTTAGCTTTTGTTGCTGTTGCGATTGCTGCTGCTGCTGCGGTTTATCAACGCTTTATTACACTGACGTTTTGTCAATTTGATTGCTTTTGATTTAACTTTTTTGTTGGACCATTTCTCGCATTGACAGCTCGTTGTCGGGCATTTCAGGCGTTTAATGCATTTCCATTGGCAAGACCTTGAAATGTCTTCGATTGTTTACACTCCTCGATCTTCCCGCGAATGTTTACTATAGTTAATGGCTGGCTTTTAATTGGTTCCCTGTAACAGTTTGTGTTCGATTCGCTGCCTCACCTTAAATGGTCAGTGGCGGGTGGCACTTTCAATGTTTTTTTTTTTTTTCGTTTTTCATTGTTTTTTCTATACACTTTCATATTCGGTAATGTTTTTTTTTTCTGTTTTCATTTTGTTGAGCTTTCATGTCATTGTTGCTGTTGTTATTGTTGCTTTGGCACTTGATTTTTATGCAATCAACCCGTTGGCCATTGTTGTTGGTGCAAATCAAGAGTTTGATTTTATTTAACGGTTTTGAGCACTACAATTTTTCATATTTTTTTCCAGGCAATGCAATGCTTTTTGGATGGCTGGACAAATGTTTTTCGGTGCTGCAGGTGATGTGTTATTGAAATCTTGTTCAAAATATGGAAATTATACAGTAAATTGATTTTTTGCCTCTTGTCAGGTTGGATAACGATGGGTGGG
Organism: Drosophila micromelanica; assembly: GCA_004143825.1. Taxonomy (NCBI): domain Eukaryota; kingdom Metazoa; phylum Arthropoda; class Insecta; order Diptera; family Drosophilidae; genus Drosophila; species Drosophila micromelanica. The sequence goes on from SCDY01000312.1 coordinate 36,313, forward strand.
CGGGCGGATGGATAGATGGGTATGTGCAGAGTCAATGAATTGAACAGTCGATGAACTTAAAGTGAATGTTCCTGGTTTGAAAAGTCGTCTAAATATGCAAATTAAGAGCCATCTGATAACTAACAAAGACATTTGTAATGTGCCGTATATCATTCTAAACAGTCTCACATTTCATTTTAGCGCTTGTCAAACTATCGTCTTACATGATTCTCGTTTCTCAGAGTCATCAAAAAAAAAACCATGTCAACTACCTGACTATTGCCACAGTATCTGTGATGCCTTTCACTCTGCCTCGCTGGCCGTAGAGTGTCGGGCAAATTGACAACTTTATTGCCCCTAAATATGGTTAATGACCGAGCGCCGTTTGGGGCCAAAGCAAATTCTTGTCAACATAGAGAGACACGCACATCTCGGAGCATTAACAAAATAATGTCAAAAGTCTTTAATTGCTTTCAAGTGGTTCCCCACGTTCAATCAAATCCCCAGACCTCGCGATCTGCGTGGGCTGAGCCAAAGCAAACGCCTCTTTTGATTTGCCTGGTCTACGAATAATAACAAAAGACAGTCCGAGTTCGAGTCCGAGGGGGTCGCTTTGAACTGTGCCGCTAACAAAAATTCACTTTGGCATGGCCAACACTCGACAGTTGCCACATGTGTTTGCCCCCCTGCCCCCTGTCCATGCCCCTGCCCCACGACCATAGCGCTGATTAATATCTCAGAAAATTTGGCTCTTTGATGAATTATTTCTCAACTCGCACTTCACAGCTGCGATTTGTTCTGGTTTGCCACAGCAGAAAGAACAGCAGCAGCAGCAGCAGCGAGAGCGGCAACAAAATAAATAAATAAAATAAAATTTAGCACAATTTTTCTCGTTGGCGTTTTGTTTGTTTTGCGTTTGCGGTTGCTCGATTTTTATGGCTTGTTTAAATGCTTTGCTTTTCGTTTTGTTTTTGTTTTTGTTTTTTGATCCCCAACTTGCTGCTTGTTTGGTTCTTTATGGCACTTGAATTTAAAAGCGAGCTGATTGATTGAGTTATTTGCAGGCGCTCTGCGAAGCCATCGCTCTGGAGTTGTAAACTTTGATGTGTTTTATTCCGGGCAACGAAAAAACGCTGGCTTTAATTTATCCAGTTGGTCAGCCAACGTCTATCGAGTATCTAAGCTCATTAGAAACTCTCTAACGTCCGACCAGACCCGCTAATCATGTTATCAGCGTCCTTTGGTAATTTTCATTAAATTCGATTCGATTAGAGGCCTATAGGCATCAGACCCCTCCCGCTCCCGCTCGGCTCCCCTTGATTCATTTATGAGAATTAATGACTCAAGTGGCGCAAATTTGCCCGACACTCGACTAGGAAGTGGAACTGTCTGTCGTTAAGTGCAGCCTGAAGACGCCCCATTGCAGTTACCGAGCAATTTAATTTCCATTTAAGGGGCAAACCGATAGACCCCAAATCCGAAAATCCCCCCCTCGAACCCCTCTATTCACAACTATTTGGCGCGACTTCGCCAAATGATTAATTAGTCTTTGGCTGAGCTGCTGCCTTGTGTGGTTTATGTTGTTGATTCTGAGCCGCTTTGCCATATTTGCGGCTCAGATCCATTTGATGGTTTAATAATCAGACAAAATTGTCTATTGTCCGCGGCGACTGCTTTCTGATGACCCAAAACGTGGCATGGAATGGGTTCAAAAGGCAAATACTAAATCATATTTTGTTGGGCCATTTGCTCGTTTTGACCGGCGGATAAAAATATTGCTAATTGTTTGCCTTTTGTTCGGGTCGCTTTCTACAATTAAGCCCCAAATTGCGCATCTTCATGGGGCTACGATTTCTTTCAGTTGACTGGTCTAATTGCTTGGGCTCCGATAAAACTGCAGCCCGTTGGCTGATGTAGCCCAACTGATCCTATTGTATTCCAATTACCATTAGATTTGTTTATCTCTCAGAGAGTGAAAGTCTTGATCAGCTTTTAGATAATAATGATTTCGTGTTTTATTTTCATCAGAAACTTACTCGGACTTGATTTAAGTTTATTGTAGTAGAAGTGTACGTACCTGCAAATAAAAAAAAGATGGAAAAATGTGAATAAAATTGTATTGGTAATTGGAAGCAATTTCAAAGTTTGACCTATTGCGAGGTGTCGGTGTTGACCCACCATTTATTCGAGCGTTTAGCGTGCCCCAATTAGAGTGTCAAAGCCCCCCATAGCTTATTTAGGGTTGCCAATATTATTTAATTTTCACAGCCCTTATTACTTTACCCTCACCTTCACAGCTCCGGCGACCGTCGTCAAACAGTTGCACACAAAATTGTCAAAAAAATAAATATTGACATTGCGTTGCGTAATAATGCTGCATTAACGTTGCTGCTGAGTGCCTTTAGTGCTGTTATCGCGGCGGCCGCACAAATGAGGGAAGCCCGAAAATGGCGACTGACGACGGAAATGAAAACGCAAAGCCCCTGCCGGACCCCTCCAGCACCAATATACGGTACGATTCGCGGCCAGAACTCTCTAACCAAAAGCGAAAGCTTAATAATGTAAATTTTGCTCTAAGCTATTTCCAAAGACTAATGGTGCGTTTAGTCAGCAGCAACCCCTAAATGACGACTACTCAGAACAGAAAAACAGCAAGGAAGAAAAAGCAGAAGAAAAAAAAATGAAACAAAAAAATAACAAACTTGCCCGCACACGTCACAAGGTACACCAAAGGACGCAGGAGGTAGGTGGGGAGGGAGGGGCAAAAGCTGGCAAAAGAAATCATCACGAGCCGCAAGTTTGCGTGTGACGCGAGAAATGTCGTTTGCCGTTTGCTAAAGCATTATTAAGCGCCAAAGATTATGCAAAGAAAAACAAACGTCCGGAGAAGTGTGCACGGGAAAAACCAATATGGCCGTCTAATGCAGGAGCAGGAGGAGATGTTGCGTCTCGCTTTCTCATTACATGCTTATGTAAACAACGGGAACAGTTTGTATATGGCAGAAAGCATATTTTTAGGCGCATTGCAATGTGGGGGGGCGGAAAAACACGTGAAAATGCCCGGATACAGCATACGTGGACGTCTCGTGGTGGTCTGCCGTGTATCTGCAATTGCCGGGGTTGCTAACGGTATGGCTGGCATATCAACACACAGAACTGATCGCAGTCATGTGATTAGAGGTCTGGCTGGGAAAACAACTTTTCTCGCACACTAATCGCTGGCTCTCCCTTGGCGCAGCTGCCGCCCGCTGTGCACTTGTCAACGTCCTTACTGGCGTATCCTGCACTGTGTCAACAGATGTACGCCGGCACTTCCTGGCCTGGTGTCTGGCCAAAGTGGCTGCTTGCAAGCTCTATGGCTTTTTTATTAAAAATAAAAACAATAACGACAGTCACACGCCCCCTTCTTGGAATACATATACGAATACGCCTCTATAAGTATACAGCCCTTTTCCAAAGCTTTCATCTTTATGTCACCGCATCGATTTTTTTCTCTTCGTTTTTCGTTTTCTTCCTGTGCTGTCTTCATCAGACTGCCACTTAAGAGCTATCCCAGTCCTCCATTTATACCCTTAGCTAAAATTGTTTGTTTGGGGATTTGCATGTTTTTGCACACGCTTCACTTGGGTTCACGTCACCCCCAACCCTCCGGGGCCGGGTTCCCCCTTTACGCTAGAGCATTGTCTCTATTAGAAGTTAACGCATATTTATTGTCGGTTTTTGCACCTTGAGCCTTCGTTTTCATCTGTTTTTTCTCTACAGCCCCCGCTAAGCACCCCCTCTTCATATCGCTTTGTTTGGCTTTTTTGCTCCAATGGAAATGTTAATAAGCGTTTGAGCTCTCTGTTTGTTTGTTTGTTTGTTTGCTTGTTGTTGCAGCAGAGACTGAGAAGAAGCTGCAGAAAGCCTTTAGCGCCTGAAATTAGACTTCCATTTGCTCGGCTCGGCTCCGCTTGGCTCGACAACTCAATCAGCTTGATTAACATTTTACTTTCACTCGCTGTCTGAGTCTTAGCCTCGCCACTTGCTTGGCATTATCCGCCCGTCGCAGTCTCAAGTGTTTGAAGTTGGAGCCGGGGCAAGGTGGTAAAGGAAACGAGAATGGCAATGAAGTGCCTTTTGAGAGAGCTGAGCCTGATTTCACTTTGGCCACAATGGATTTATTATTTGCACTCACAGCCAAGCTCTGCTAAAAGCCTCTCTGGCACAAGAACCTATTCCTGCAGATGTAAAGATGGTTGGGGCGGTTGGTTTGTCTGGCTAAATCAAGGTATTTAGTGGGCGTTTTGTTGGCCAATAAATAAATTGCGTTCCAAGAATTTAAATACCAAAGCTTTTGTGCGTGACATGTTCAGCATCGCATGATCTGGATTCTGTATTCTGTATTTTCGATTCATGATTCACTTGTTTCGGCAACATGAGCAGAGCACTGTGCAAGGTCAGGGTCTAATCGCAGAAACAAATCATAAATTCAAACAGAACAACAAGTGCAGGGTCCACTTTGGCAATGATGTCATCATCGCTGGCCTGCAGCACTTACCAAAATTGATTGGATTCCTAGATCAAAACTGAATTTTCCAATTAATATTGAGGATGGATTTTCACTGTTCATATCCCAGCATCGGGCTCTGACCACAAGTTTTAAAACCACAAAAACATTGCACAGAAAAGACACAATTTTGCTTAACATGATATTTTGAAGTGTTTTATGTTTTGGGCTACAAAAATCTACAAAGACCTTTGCCCACAAGCGCTGCACAGAAACTAACATCGCAATTTGGGGAACATGGCATTATGGCAGCCTGAACTCAAACAGTTTCCACTTAAATGTGGATCGTTGAATGTGATATTTTGTGGATCGCAAGTGCACTTTGAATATTCATATTTTTGTTGGCAAATCGATTTGGCAAACTTCACAAGCAATTTACTCGAATAAAACATCCGAACTACATGATGTACTCACATTTTAATTTCATTCTCGATACCAGTAAAAAGCATCTACAAATTACAACAACAAAAAGAATACCGTTAACCGTTAACCAAGGACAAAGAACCCACCAAGAAATAACAATAATAAGCAAGAAAAATACAAGCTTCTTTCTGCCCTCTTGGTAACCGAATTTCTCCCTCTCGGCTCCTTCACGTGCGCTGAAATTTTAAGTGAGTTTTTCTCGGAGTTGACGTCGCCGCCTTTTGGCTTTTAATGACGTCGACGACTCTGGGGCATTCTTATGCACCAACACACAAACAAATACACACACTGTATATGTGTGTGTGTGTGTGTGTTTCTTGGGTGTGCGTGAACATATTTATACAGAAATTTAAATTTTAAAATAACAACCTACGCTACTCGCTCCATTCAGTCGGTGGAACTTCTCCTGCTTCATTGCCAGTTGCTTCATTACCTAAGCCCGGAGCTGAAGCTGAACGTGAACCTGAACCTGGCGACCAAGCGAGCAAGTCAACCAAGCGACCAGCCTGAGGAAAGAATCGCTGGGTGGTGACATGGAATGGCATGGAGTGGGTGGGTGGTTGGTTGGTTGGTTGGGTGGGTTGGGTGGGTCATGTCTGGCACTGGGTTCCTTTCGGGCAACTGGTAGCAAAATGTCATTTTGTCACGAAGCGGACAGAACTTCATTATCGTCTTGCCACGCTCTGATCATTATGTTTATTAAATTGCGACACACACACCAGCACACAACATTCAGATTTTCATATTGTTGTTTTCGTTTTCTTTTTCTTTTAACCGCCCAGTCTTCTTCACAGTGAAAGTCACAATTATTTGGCTCACTTCTCACTTCAATTTCATTCTTCAGCCTGTTCTGCACTTGTTTTAACTGACTTTAAAGAGCTTCGGCTTGTCTCTGCTCTCGTTTTCTGTACCAATTTGCATATTTTGAAATACACACTCTTGAGATACACACACGTGTATGGCCTCAGGTGTACATTGAGACACATTTAATGCCCAGTCAAAAAGTCATTTTTGCTCTTTGCTATTTCAATCTATTTGCTCATTTCTGATATCTTTTAAACCTAATTAACGAATCAAATACCCTCTAGGGAGCCCAGCTAATATTTCTTACTTGTTATTTGATAGCGATTTTTGCGCAGCTCTACATAAATTACAAAGAGTCAAAACAAATAAAGAACATTTTATTTATTTACGCTTCATAAATTTGGAAAACTCAGAATCAGCATAGACATAACTACACAGAAAGCCTTGCTTGACATAATTTGCATGTGTCTCGTATTTTCATAACTCTGGCACCCAAAATTATGCCCCACACAACACCTCCTCTCAACGCGTAAAGTCAACGCAAAGTCGGAGCACAAAAAAAAAAAATATATGAGAAAAAGAATACCAAATAAAATGTCGAAGAAAATGTTGCAAAATATCGTTGTTGTCGTCGTTTCATTTCATTTCATTTCATTTCGTTGTATTTTTATTTATTTATGTATGTGTGGGCATATTTGCTGCCACCCCCCAACCCCTTACAGTGTTGTCTATGTTAATTTTTATTTATTTTATTTATGAATCGCCTTATGCTGGAGCACACACACATACAAACATATATGCATACACAAATGTATCGGTGCGACTGTCTGTCTGTTTGTTTTCGAGAAAAAGGGAATTTTCATAAATTTGTCAAGATTTTTGCTGCCTTGTTTAACAATGAAAATACTTGTTTATGGTGAAAAGGATATGGCGTCAAACACAGGACAACATTATAGAGGGAACATCTCTATATAACTGGGTGACCGCAATTTCAATTAACTTGAGAACAGAGCGCGACCTTTGCTCAATTTTCGGCATATTAATTGATGTGCCAAATATTTGCATAAATCAATAAGCAGCAAATTAGAAGAGGAGCTGAGACGAAAGGAGAACACACACCAATTATTTGGTAGCCGTCGTCGGCTGTGGATGAATGGACGTAAACTGACCACTGACCAGACCAATTCCAGCAGCAGACTTTTTCCTCCCTCTTTAGCTATTCAATTAACACTTACAGCTCACAGCGGAAAGCTCCCAGACGCTAATTATAGACCTCACACATACAAACATACATACATGTGGACATATACGTACTACGCGAACGACAAGTGCCCCCGGACAGTTTTCGTTTTATTTGTTCGCGTAAATTGTATAATTAAGTTAAAGTTGTTTAACAAATTTGTACAACAATAAATTTATTAGCATTTGGAACTTTGTCCCGTGTCCGCGACCGTTACCGTTACCGTTACTGTTACTGTTGCAAAGTTGCATGTCAGAGTTAATTGTTGACTTAGGCCGCTTCTGGAAATGTGCAGGTGGCAAACTGTCAACTATTGTCCGGGCCAACGAACGCCCCCATATCAGAGTGTGGGATCGCTGTTGAAATTTTTATTCTATTTTTGTGCCATATAATTTGTAATGTTGTGAAGGCAAACGTCAGTTGATACTCTCCGATTGGTGGCCCATCAATGGAAGTGTCCTTCGAATGTCACGCTTTGGCTGCACTGAGAACCAATCTGAAATCCACCCAGTTTATTTGCCAGTCAAGTGTGAAGTCGTAAAATTTGTAATCCATATATTCAATACAGCGAAACTCTCGCAACTCGAAAATTCTATAGACGATCGCATTTAGGCGCAGCTTGGCCATTTGCACGTGTCCTGCCCCAACTTTATGGCGACACGTCGGGCAACTGTCGCAGGACGAGCTGCTGCCAATGCCAAGCTAATGCCGCCAGTCGCCTACCGCAATCCTTGTCGCCTTTTCACACGTAATAAACGAAGCCGTAAAGCGACGTGGACGACACAACATCACCGCATCCCATGGCCAACTGTAAAAGTTGTGCGCACTCCCAGCTTTTTATGCCTGCCAACCCGCAATCCAACTCTCCGCCGTCACCTTTGGCCCACAAGTTGGATTTGTCTTGGCTTTCTTATGGTGTACGCACGATTTGTAGTCGTTCGTGCTGCGCCAAAGTTTTCTTTTCGCCATGCCATGAAATATAAATAACATTTTTAAGCGTTGAAAAATTTATGAAATACGCCGCCGCATCAGAATAAAAATCCCCCCGCCCATCCGACACAGTGTAGATGTAGTCCGGCAATCTACTTGGGGCCATCTCACGTATCGATTTTCAGGGTAAACTTAAGGCCAAGTTAGCCTCGTCTGGGTTTCGTCTTGGGGTTTTTTCACACTTTATTAAAGCGCCAAAGTAAAAGTCGAAAGTTAGTTGTAGTTTATAGTTCAGGACGACGAGGCAACTTTTGTTGTGCCTGGACAAATTTAAGGCTTGGCTGCTTATGAAAATGCATGGCAACAAAATTTAGTAGATGTCCTGTGGTCCGCTTGTTGAGGCCCATTAGGCAAATGCTGGAAATTGAGCAAAGTTCGTATTGTCATAATGAAAACGAAGGCGTGCGTATTACTCACGATTAGATTTCTGTGCCGATTTATGATCGTCGTTAAAACTTTTTATATCGTGGTAAACTTTACGCCCAAGGACATTTCAAGGCACTCTGCGACAGTTGGTCTATGAAAATAAAGAACTTTGGAATTTTCGATGCCTCGCTTAAATTTGCGTTTCCACCAACCAGCCCCAGCCAATTTCAATTTCCATTTGCCAGCCCGAATCACATAACAAATGCAATTGTTTAGTTCGTTGCGTTTCTTTCTGTTTCATTCAATTCAGCAGCCGAAACTGGTGCTTTTATTTTTATTTTCTCTGTTTTTTTGTACTTTGTTGCCGCAAAATGAAATTGGGGAATTTACTTTAATTTGTTTTTCGTGCCGCCGCAGCAGGCAACCCCTAACCGCGTTAGTTTCCCAGCAGCAGCAGCATCAGCCCTACGTATCCCCATTGTATCCCTGCACCATTCCAAACACAGAGCAAGCTGCTCCTCAGCTTGCTTTTTAAAATCAATTTCGTCTACTTTTGTGGCTCTGCGTCCAAACGCCCGCCCCTCCTTTTGTTTTGTAGTTTCGGGTAAATTGAATTTTGGCATAGAACTTCCCTCTGCTGAAATGTCGGGAAAAGGGTTAGGGAACTGGAGCCACTAAGAGGTGAAAGCCTGTCCGGATGTTTCTTCAATTGCAATTCGTATTCTTTTTGCTGTTTAACCACAAGTTTTTGTTGCATTGTTTGCTTTGCAATTCGCTTGCCAAATGCAAAAATTCTATTAAGCTGCATTATTGGCCAAGCACATGCGTGAAAGGATTTCCACTGAGACGAAAGTTCTTTAACAAGCGGATGCTAATCCTCGAGACCCGAATAGCGAGCATTATACTTGTCATCCAATCCGTCATAACAGGCTGCACATGTTTCTAAGCTGCCATCCACTGGATAACTGGCCATCTTTCTGCTAATCCTCCGCACTCTTTACGGCTGCCTGGCGCTACATTTTATGGTCCTGTGACGCTTACCTGCCAACGCCGTCGCATCAAGGTGCGAAATTATGGCCAAGGAACCTGACATTGTCTGACGCCAAGTTTCGCCTCGTCTGTCTGTCTGTCTGTCTGTCTATGTGCCAGCCACGTGGCCGGAAGTGGCGTTCGCCTGTGTCTGTCTCTAGCAGCGACGATTCCCAGCCTCGTCCGGTGCGTGCTTTGTTAGCGAAAACAACGCAACTAAAAATTGCTCTCAAGGCGCCCGTAGAAAGCGCCCATTGCCAAGGAGAACTTTTTGGCTCCTCGCTCCTTTTAGCTTTGGGTGCGTGCGTTTGCGTTAGGGAGGAGTTGGGGACTCTACACACGAGAGGTGTTTGGAATTTCATTAATATTTTATTACTTTTTTGCTGCTTACTACATAGCTGGTGGGGACTCTGGCTGTTTTCTTGAATTTATTAAAAGTGCCGGCTGCTGCTGCTTCTAGAATATTTTACTTTCAATTCATCATCACAGTGCTGTGCTGTGATGAAATATGCTCTAATACAACTGTAATGTACATTGTACATACATATACATATGTACGTAGCTGATCAGAACTTTTTTTCATTGTGCCCACTGTGAGGGGCGGCACCTAATGAAGTCTTTGTGCCATTAACCATACGGATGGCACAAAACAAGTTTCGAGTGCCGTTCATGTCAATGTCAGAGATAGAGCGAGGTCCGTTCGGTCGCTGGGCCAAGTTTATGCCAACAAAACATGATTGAACATGATTACTGTCACACATGCCAAGCAAAAAGTGACAGCAAAATGTCAGACCGTATTCCGGACCGGGTGCAGTCCGGGTGTCCGCCGTCCGACTAGTCTCGACTAGCTGCAGGTTCAATCTGAGAACCGACTGATGACAAACATAAAGCACAAAGCAAACAAACCTCGTACTTGCTCTGAAGTTATTATATTTCCACTTATTGATGGCCAAAAATGAAATGAAAACAATCAAATGACAACTGTCAGCACAAAATTTTCTATTTTCCGACAAAACTTTCCCAGCTGTGCCATACAACAACAAAAAATCAACTAAAGAATTTCATTGTGTAACATTTTCAAGTGGAAACGCCCCCAAATAGTTGGCCCCGAAACTTTTACCAGCAATCCCAATAAATACAAAAAAATTTGTTGCGAGAGGAAAACGCATTGGGAATTGAAGTCGAATTGAAGCAAGAGTTTAAGTAAATTATTTTGTCAGAATAAAAGAAAAGCAAAAGGAAGCAAGCACTGTGCCCATAAGTCCTTGCTGGCAAAAACCTGAAGTCTCGAGTTTTATTTGCTTACTCTTATTATCCGTCTTGCGGCAAGGCTCAAACTTTTCCGAGGCCTCAACGTTCGCTTTTTGTGCCAGGTTTGCCTGGCTGTCTGCCGTTACCGTTACCTTAAGACTTTTTCTCTGCTTTTGTCGGCAATTGTGTGCCTTACACAATCGGACAGGCACACACACATATGGAATCTGAGCCGAGAACGTGGCGTATGCGTAATTTGTAAGGCAGCACATCAAATAAATTGCAGTGCAATAAAGCACAGACAGGAGCAACGAAAGAACGGAAGAGCGGCCATGGGTGGGTCTTAAAGGACTTGGCATAATACAACAATACGGGCATTTTCGTAGGTAGAGCAATAAGTGCAAACATTTCACTTTCGAGTTGAGCCCTTTCTTTGGAGGCTGACACAGTTAAGGCAGCAACTGCTGCACTGTCCGCTTCTCCTTTTTTTACTGTGTGAGTTTTTCACTTTCCTTGAGGAAAAAAGCCCATTGCAGACGTGTCGGCCAAATATACATATCGGCTGGTGTTATCTGCAGCAGCTTTCCAAATTGCAAAGTGGCATAATCCTGCCTCTTTTCTTTTTTTTTTTAACTCACCAATTGCACTAAATTCAAGTGGCATCAATTTAGCACTTAAAAGCCTTAAATTTTTATGTTAAAATTAAATTTATTTTTTCAAATATTTCGAGGGTTTTATCAATAAAAATAAAGTCAATAACTCAATAATTTAGTTGCTTTTATTATAGAACAACAATTAATAAGTTTTGAGCTTAGTAAAAAATGACATTTAAATTATATTTTTAAGCTTATAAAAATCGAATAGAAACCTGGCAACATTGTGATTGAAATATTGAATATTTAAAAATAAAGAAGAAAAACCTGTCGTATAGATATGTTATAATATACATCAAAGCGCTCCAAAAATAATTTTTGGGCAAGAACAAAATAAAACGAAAAGTATTCTCAGGAATGCAAATCACAAACAAATTAGCCACCGTCCAGATTTTGGGAGGGGGCAGCTCACGAAATGAAATACCAGCGCTCAACATTATTTCCACGAAATTAAAAAATTTACGCGCACACAATTAATCTTAGCGCAGCAGCTCAGCCAAGAGGAAGAAATCTCATCAAGTGAACAGGCCAAAAGACAAATTCCAAGGAAAATGCCGAAGATTTTCTTTTTTTTTTTCGTTTAAGCACAAACAAGACGAGAAACAAATGCGGCACGTAGCGAACGCTAATCAAATAAAAACATTAGGTAACATTTACACTTTGATAGCCAGCCAAAAAGTGGAGGAGAGAAAGAGAGAGCGAAAGGGAGAGAGAGTGAGATGCGAGACCAGTGTGGCTCAATTTAAGACCTGTTTTCTTTATTCGTGTGTTTTTCTTTTCTCGAGACACTATTTTTATTTTACGACTCTCGAATGTTTGCTCCCGCATTTTTCAGCCGGACTCAGGACACTAACGGCCTTTCATTAGGCAGCGACTGCGACGAGGGTGGGCAGCAAAGTCTGAAGCAGGTTATACGTTATACGATATGCATAAAATGTGCGAGAGACCGTCAGAAGCACCGACGAACGGACGGACGGACGGACAGGCAAGAGACCAAATGCCGACCAGCCGGTCCCTGTAACCTGATGCGTTGTCCTGCGTGTCGCGTCCATTGTAAGTTGATACGCTGAAAATGTGCTAAAAATGTGGTTGTTGTTGTTGTTATTATTGCTTCAACACTCCCAGTATCTATATCGAACACACACTGAGTGAAAGATACTTATTTTGTTTGCCAAAACAAAAAAGAAAACAGAGCCTTCATAAAAATAGATGTTGCATTGTCGCCGCTGTCATAATGCGTTACTATCGTAAAAACTCCATTAGTCGAACGCATTTTGCGGCTGTTGTTATTGTAAATGGCAAATGTATCTTAAAGATACATCAGCCTTGCTAGGCTCTAACTATCCATCGATTTGTTGCTTTATTTACTTCGTTCTATCTGAAGTCTTATCAGTTAATCACTTCGCATTCAAAGCACCGAAACCACTTCCTGGCCGACAATCCATCCGTATTCCATCTGCCTCAAGTGCCTATATAACGCATTTTCCCCTATATTTCTCGCATATAACTTAACATGAAAACTACTTTAAGTGTCGTCAGTCATAAAAGAGCCCAAAAGAACTAGCTGAAAAACCAATGAGCTAGGGCAACTTATCCACGCACACATCCTCCGGGTTTTTGCTCTTGAATTTGATGTTAGTTTGCCTTTTTGTCTTTCTCTCTCTCTCTCTCTCTCTCTCTGTCGCTATCCCTCTCTCTCTTTTTCCATTTTCCGTGTACAGCTGCGACATTGTTTCCACTCGACGCGCACAATTTTAATGGCTCAGCCACAGCAGTAAGAACAACATCAGACTAAAAGCAAGCCAAACACATTTTCCATTTTCCTGCCTCCTCGGTCTCTCTCTCTCTCCCCCTTTTCGTAGTGTGTGTGTGCGCGCGCCTATTTCGCTGCCTATTTGTTTTGGTCTCAAATGTATCTTAAATTTTATTTTATTGTTTTGTTTTGTGTCGTTTCGTCTTCTTCGCTTGCGCTGCCACGCATCCTCTTCTCTTTTCTGTTTTTTCTCCATCCATCTTTCTGCTGTTTTCCCATAAAAATGAAAATGATTTTCACTGATTTCTCGCTATCTCGCTCTGTCTCTCTCTCTCTCTTCTCCTGCAGTTGTCAACGTGGCTGCTTTGGATTTCCTAACTGATAAGCCCATGGAATGAGCTTTGCTTTCATTCTTTTTTTCCTCTGTTGCTATTTTTATCGTTTGCCTCTCTAATGATGAAATGTCCAGGATAGAAAGGAGATGGGCCCAGTTGGTCCTTCCACATTTTGTTTTGTTTTGTCTTGTGTTGTTTATCTGGAGAACACACAGCGCCAAATTTTATTAGTGACCGCATTTTGTTTGCCTTTTTAGTGGACCAACAGCTGTCGTCCAGTACGTCTCTTATCTGTTGCCTAATTTCGTCCTCTAAGCCGATTTAAGGTGCCCAGATTTTGGCATATTAAAAGTGGGTGTTGTTATTATTATTTTTTTCGGTCTTTGCTTTTATTATTTGTTGGATTTATTACAGCGCCGGCTGCCCACTGGCCACATATACATGTATACATATATATGAAATATCGGTCAAAAGTTTGAGTTCTGTCCCTCTCTCTCTCTCTCTCTCTGTATTTGTTTTTGCTTATATCTGCCATTGAGAGCTTCCGTCGCTGATAAAAGAAATCTTTCAGAACCCGCAGTAGAAGCGACTTCCATTCAAGCTATATAGATGTATATGCATTGGGTTCGAGTATTTATAGCGAAGCAGATATTTTATTAGCGATAGCAGCTGGCAGCAGCTAGAGACGAGGCTAGCACGGAAGTGTGATGGACGTGGCGAAGTAGGCGGCAAGTGAATTCTGCGCTTAGTTTCCACAGCTGCATGTGGTTTACTTAGATAAAAACTCAGGGATATGGAATTTAGTTGGAATTATTTGAAGAAAGAAAATGAAGACCCCCAAGATCAACTCACGCATCTCTAACTGTCAACACGCATCGCTCATCTCGTCGCATCAGATCACACCAACAATTAGCCTGACTTCAAGCTAAACCCCTTTATGAAAAGAAAATAAAAAAACCTACCCGTTGTGCACTGAAGCTTGTGTCATTACATGTAGTTTTTACAGTTTCCTGAAAAATACCAAAGTATTATTTTTATGAACACTTTTTAGCTAGAGTCCCGGCTTCAGCTTTTAGCTGTTCCGCAGCAATCCCGCGTAGAAATACGTCGCTTAATGCAATTAAAATAAGAAATGTTGAGCGCTCGTAAAAGCCAAAGAATAACTGAGATGTGGCGAGTGGGTGGGGGGGCGTTGAAACAAATTTGCATTCAGTTGTGAAACATTCTATAAAAAATAATAAATTTAATGTTCGACAATAAAAAAGGCAAACACTCGCATATTTTTATGAGTTTTGCGTGCTTCTGTGTTTTGGGGTCCTTGGTAGGGAATTCACAGCAATTGCAATTACTGTAAACAATCACCAGTCAGGCATTCAGTCAGTCAGTCAGTTAATTCAGACAATGTGTACAAGTCATAAAATCCTATACTTTGTCCAGACCATGTGATGACTAATGCCAAACAACAGAAGCTGTCACAAGTTTTTGGAGCTATCGCCAAGAAATTGAAATGCTGAAATATATATAGAGGCAGCGACATCCGGTGGCTGATATTTCAATAATATACAAAAAAGCCCCAACGGATGAATAACCCATGTAACTTGTCTACGTCCCAAGGTAGCGACATAAATTCAATTTAAAAACGAAAAAAATAAAAATTTCTAGCATCAAGTCAGCATTAATTTTGAATACCAAATCGAATGCCCCAAACGAGCCGATGTCTGACTTGGACTAATAATATTAAAGGCTGTCTGTGTTTTGTACTGCGTTTAAGCGGCTTTGCCCAACAAAAATCAAATTATAATATGAACGAGTGAGCGTCTCTTTATCCTTTCCACTCAGTTCTTTTTTTTCGGGGCAGCACGAAATGCCAATGGGGCGTAGCACACAAAACGAAACGTGGCTGAAGGGTGCACGGAATTATGCTCTTGACTAATCCCGAAATGACAAAGCGACATTAACGACCCATCAGCTGGCAGTGCAACTGCATCCGACTCCGAATGCGGAGCGAAGGCGAACGCGAAGCACGTAGAAAACACCTCGCCGCAGGTCGGAACGGTTCAGGTCAATTCGGATGGGCTGAATTGAGCACCTCTGGCATATCTAACAAATTTTCGGTGCTAATTTATCTCTCAGCCGGGGATTGCCGGCTCGAGTATTGCTCATTTGCGGTTGTCCTGCGCATCATTATCGTTGGGGTCCCTCGTCCCTACAACGTGTGTCAGGTCGAGTGCATGGTTTTTAGGGTATGTTGCCTATGTGTGTGTGTGTGCCTCGGTTTTTGTGTATATATATCCTTTTTATAAGTCCTTTTGTGTGTTGCAAAAATTGCTGTAGACAGAAAGGGCGTTCGTTTTGGCCTCCTGCTGTTTACGCGTAATTTTCCCAGCATTTTCCTCAGACAACCATCTCGCTCTCGTTCTCTGTCTCCTTTGCACCTCGTTCCATTTCGGCTTTTCCTTTTTATTTTTCGTGTGTGCTCCGGACATTTTGAATATCCCGTCTATGGCGCTGTCAATTTTTTCTGTTACCTTTTTTTTACTCCTTTTTGGTCTGCTACAAATCGCTTTGATTTACATAATTCTGCGCACAATTCGACGCATAGTTTTGCATATTTTTAGCTGTTTTTGTTGTTGTTGTTGGATGTTTGCATATTTTTTGACAGCTGTCAGGAAGTAATAAGTTGGAATTTCGCTCGCCGGCGCCTAGTCAGCTTCTGTCATTGACAGTTTCCGCAGCTCTCCAACCAACAACTAAACAGAAAAATAAAATAAAAAAAAAAAATGCGAAAATCGCTGCAGACATTTTACAAATGTAGCTGCCATTGATGTGCCTGCGGGAGTTATGTAAAAAACTGGCAATTGTAATGTATTTCACTGCCATCTAACTGGCCCTAATATGACAGCTGTGCTTATGGCATCATTGAGGCCAGACTGAGACCGCCACCAAGGTTGATTTTAGGGATTAGCCGTTGAGCAGCTTAGCGGCAAGTGAGAATAAGGCGCCCGGGCATCAGGACTAAGCTGCTTTCGGGCAGACGATCACTTAGAGAATATTTCATAAGCGGGTTCTTAATAGTTCCACCGAAGGGTTTACTTTCGATATATTTATTGCTATCTTTTATTTATTGTGAAAACATTTTTAGACATAAATACCTAGGTATTTTTATTATTATAATTCTTAGTTGCAAAAGGAATCAACATTTACGCAATGATCATCTCACAAAAATCTCTTTCTTATTTCAATTGATGAAAAACGAATATGTTTGGCATTGTGCCTATCCAAATAAATACAGCAGCAATGACGCAGAAAGGAAAACACCAGATTTCGAAGGCCCACCAAATATAGGCAACGACAACAATTAAAACAAGTGGAATTGTGGCAACAATAACACTACATCAACCGTAAAACTATTGAAACCTGCGCAGGCAAGAAGCAAATTCAGCGGCAGCATCTAAACAAAACTAAAGCAACTCCCTTGAAACGACCGCACCCGCTAACAATAATTACTGTACAAATCTAAACAACTCAGCAAGTTTGTTTACACCAAAAAAATGTAAAACCAAACAATTGACCAGAAGATACTGTGCATCAAGTTTGTAACTTTTCGCTTGAGTTTCCTTAGTAGTCTGTGTCTGAGCATACCCCTTTTTGTTCAACACTTTTTAAGGGGTAATCGAAATACCAAAACGCATAAAAATCGTACCAACAAAAAAATTCGCAACAAAAAAACCAAAAGAAACAAAAATAAACAACGCCGATCTGGTGAAGTGGCCACTCAAGAACTGCTATTGAGGCAAAGGTGGATGCAAAGCACATCAGTAGCAGCAGCAGCAGCAGCAACAGCAGCAGCAACGAACATGTGGGGGAGCGGCCTTATTAGCAGCACTTTGGGGTCAGCAGGGCGGGGGCCTGCGGTCTGTGGGATCATAAACTAATCAGGCGCGGCATAAACAAATACCATTTTTTTTTTGTGGCGCAGCTGGAAAAATCTGTGTGAGAAAATTTCCGCTATGTGTATCTGTCGTTTTATTATGTTTTTTGTAAACGATTCAAATTTTGTTTTGCAAAAATGTTGCGTGCTTTTGATTTTAAAATTGTTGTCTTTGGAAGTTAGCCGGGTTACTTTTTAAACTTTTTAGCATTTAATAGTTGTCGTTTTTAATAAGTCAAAGTGGCTAAAAATTGTTCAGCTAATTTGGTTAATTGGGTCTGGCCAAAACAAAAATATCGCCAGTGATGCAAATCAGAAGCCATAAATAAACATACACAAAAATATTAATGCTCTTTTGACTTAATGCTCTCTGGACTGTTTTTGTTGTTGCTTATTTATTTTTATTTATTTAAAATTTTCACACATCAACAGCTGCCAGCGAGAGCAGAATTTTTCTCATTTTCTATTCTCCACGAATTTTTATTCCACCATAAAAGCTAAAAAAAAACAGAAAATCGCAGAAGAAGCCAAAAGAAGGCGCAACCGAATTCGCCCAGAATTTTTTTTTTTATGATATGCTGAGGGGGTGTTCGCTGGGCTGAGATACGTCTATTGGTAGGGACTGTTGTTGCCTTTTGCCAGCTGCCCGCTGAAGTGGTGCAAAATTTTCGAGCCGCGCCCCCCCTTCTCGACCCAAAAATTTTATTGAATTTTATTTCGTTCGCCAAAAGTGAAGTGCCGAAAGTCGTCATTGCTGTTGTTGTTGTTGTGGGTGTTGATGGTGTTGTTGTTTGTGTTGTTGTAGCAGTAGCCGTTTTGTAATTTATTGCTTGCAGTTACGAAATTTATTTCTCTGTTTTTGTTGTAAATTTACAATTTTGTTTTGCGGGATATTCTCTCAACTCTCACGTTCTGCAGGTAGATCGAATGCCCGCCCTGCATAGAAATCTTCTTTTTGCTTTTTATCCCACTTGATGTTCTCCTGCCCTTAACGCCTCCCCTTCCCCTTTACCTTTGTTTGATTTTATGTGTAATTCGTTTCAGACTTCAATTGTTCAGCAATTGTTTTTATAACGCCAACAACCAAGTAGATGAAGTAAAAGAGGAAATGCCGGAAATAAAGTTATGTAAATTTGAAATATGTGTGGGTGTGTGTGTGTGTTGAAGTTGAATGTAAACGTGGACGAAAGTTAAAGCATCAGAGGTCGGAAATAATAAAATTGATCCAAACAGTCGTACTCATATTTGTGGCCTTAAGTGTGTGGGATCTGGCCAACAAAAGATATTGTGTCTGTGGAAATTTTAACAAAAGGGGTCGACAATTCGTTTTTATAAGAAAATATGCTCAAATATAATTTTACGAAGTGACGCTGGATGGAATAATGTTGATTAACTTGAGTAAAATGGTTAACACATTATTTATCGCTATTCGTCAGGGAACGAAATTTATTTCGCATTACTTTATCTGTTACTCTTTTAAAGAAATTACAAATTTTATTGTTTTAAAACTTGCAAACGTTTTAATTTCTTTACAATTTGCAAGAAAGCAATTAACAACAGAATTTAAAACAGTTAAATCAAATATAGGAACTTAACTTTTCGCAATTTATGAATACGAGTTACAAAATAAGATTTATTTTCTGAGAAACATAAAAAATGAGATTATAATTATTCTTAATGTGCGAAAAATATATTAAAATTATTATCATGAAGTAGGGACTGTCCCGGCTATTTATCACTCATGGTGTTATTTCCCGTTTTCAACCAAATGGAGTACAACAAAATTTTGATACTACAATAAACAGAGTAACTATTAAAAAAACTATGTCACGAAACAACAAAGCGATTGCGCTTCAATTTTATATATTTAATTAACAAAAAATTAATTTTAAGACTACATTAAAATAAATTGTATTAATTAAACTCGGACGCTTTTCGCATATTTTTGCGCTATAAACTTTTATTTTCTGTTGTGTTACGTGCTACTATTTGTTTATAATAATAATAATAATTTTACTACCACAGGCCATATTTTTGGTTACAGCATTGTATAAAAACCCATAAAAAATATAACTTTACTGAATAACAACAACAGATTAATCTGCATAGATTATAAATGTAAATAAAAGCAGCTGCATATATTGATGAGAACATAATTAATAAACGAACATTCACTAGAAAATTTGCAAGAAATAAAATTATTGGACCTGGAGAATAGATAGGTGGAAGTACTGGGATTTATGTGACAGGCAGCGGCTTAAACTTAATTTGCGAGAAAAAAAAGATGGTGGAAAACGGCAGAAAGGCACAGGCAAGAGGACAGACGGGTAGGCGAGTCTGTGTACCTACTGTGAGTTGCAGGCAGTCGGCAAACAAAACCCAAAGGACAACGGACAAGCCGACATAGAGGACCGACGGTGCCGACAATTGTAACCAAACTCCAAACTCGAAACCCAACTCGAGAGTTTTTCGAGGTTTTTCCTCTTCTATGCGACGCCGCAGCCGCAGGCGTCGTATTTGAAATTCTTTAATATACGGCTGGGAATGGAAATGGGATTGAGATTGGGTTTGGCTCTGGAACGTGGAACTAGAACTGGGATGGGGTTTGCTGCCAGTTGGCTTCTCATAATTTACTGGATCTATTTCTATTGTTGTTGCAGACGCTTTTATACTTGTATTAATAAGACAAATAATGAAAAAAAAAAAAAAATCCGACGTCAAGTGCGCTCAGCCAGAAAAATCATGAGCAAAGGAAAACGCTCTCAATTTCAATTCCAATCCCAATCTCAATGTCATCCCATCTGTCGAATGTGGTATTCACTTTCCCAGCATGGGCGAGTCAACGTGGCTTTTCTCTAATTTGTTTAATTTATGCAAAATGTTGGCAACGCTCGTCGGGCGATAAGCGCCGCTAATTTGTTCAAAGTTGTCGCAAGTTTTTCACGTGGTTATGAGAATGCAAATGAAAATGAGCTCAACCATTTTCATTTGCCAGCCCAGTGGCTTTGAAAGTTTTAAAGCTTAAGTGGCTTTTGGAAATTGTTATTGAATTTCCATCGAAACAAGAAACTACTGTCATTAGAAGTGAGCCCGCAAATGAGTTGAGATTAGCTTTGAGATTAGCATAATTCATTTGCCAAATCCAACCACCATTAAATAATTTGCTAGCAATAATATTTTAATCTAACACAATATTATTTTATGTAGCAATAATCAATTTATAGGTAAGCACTTTTTTTATTTTAATCAACCAATTGAAATGTAATATTCCTTTTTAAATATATAAACAAAGCCAACAATATACTACATATATTATAATGTAAGCAATCAAATTACCGCTACTGTTATTTTTAAGTTAAAAAATTGCACTTTTTTATATTATTTTTTTATGTATTTAGCTCGCACGTTTTTGTATAATATTTTACATAGAATATTGTTTATTTATAATTTTTGCAACTATTTTGTAAATGTTGCGAGCTTTTAATTAATTTACTTTAAAGCACTCAAAACATAACAGTACCTTTACTTTTACTTTTATTTTTACACTAAAAAAATTGTTTTAGTTTTAAATAATTCCAACAATTTCATTTAATCAAAGTTGTAAATATAACTTCTTTAGCGAATAAATGCTATGTTATATTTTGATGGAGTGATATTTACTTAATAATCCGCATCGCATGCACTTTTAACTCCTTCAATTTTTTAAAAAAAAATAATAATATTTTTAGTTAAAAAGTATTACAGTTCTAATAAATTCCACTGGGTATAAAAAATGCGTGCAATTTTACTAATTTACATTAAACTTCTCAGTAAAATCATTTAAATTTCGTGATTTAGTTAAAAATGTATACAAATATTTAATATTTATTTTTTAAAAAATATTTTAAACAGAAAAATACGCAAACTTTTCAAAATTTGTCAATAACAGTTTATATTTTCTAAATATTTAAACATATTAAACCAATTTGTTTTAATATATACATTTTCTTTGAATTTAATTGGGACTTGTTTCAATTGTATATATTTTCTTGCTGTTTTTTTGTTTGTCTTTAAAAGTATATTTAATATTTGGCAGAGGAATTCGGGAGATTTACAAAATTTGCCTATCAGGGAACGTATTTTTATTAATATTTATAACCTTTGTCTTTGATTATTCTATCGTTTTTCAATTGAATGGGGATTTGTCTAATTGCTAACCATAACAAACAATCAAATCCAGGTGTATTTTATTTGGCTGGAAATGTGCTCCAATCCAATAATGCAAATGTGCAACTGCTGCTGCTGCTGCTGCAACTCACCTTGTCTGCCATGTGTGCGCTGTGCCGTCGAGTTGGCCGTGTTGTCCGGCGGACGATGCGGCAAGTGCTGATACTCGTAGTCGTAGTGCGAGGACTGCTGCGCGGCTGCGGCGGCAGCTTGTAGATTCTGTTGGTTTTGATGCTGGAGCGTTTGGGCGCTGTGCGGAGGGACGCCGCCGGTGGCTATGTGGCGGCCGGTCATGGGCAGGGTGCCGGGGCAGGGCAGGCCGCCGCCCGCGTCGCGGCAGTCGAGCGTGGCCTCAAACTCGTACGGATTCATTGTGGCCGGCTCCAAAGGACATTCGTCGTCGTCGGTGTCGGTGCCGCCGTCGTAGAGGCTGTCCGTGTGCCGGAATGCGTGGAGTTGGCTCTGCTTGGAGAACTTAATTTTGGCGGCTGTTGCGGGCCCGGAAAGCCGACACTCGCTACGGACAGACAGACGAAGAAAGAAAAAGGTAAGGGGAAGGCGAAGGCGACCGGAAAGAAGAAGACGACGCAGCGGTCAGTTAGCCGCAGTTATCACAACTGTTTACAGCACTTTTTTCTTATGCACTGCACAATTTTTTCTTATTTTTTTTTGAAATTTCTTGTGTTGTGATTGATTATTTTTATTTTGCGTACATTTCGCTGTCTCTTTCACTTTTGTATTAACAACAACACCAACAGCAGCAATAATTCACAACATTTAAATTTGATTTTGGTTTGCAATTTCCAATTATTTTTTGTGTGGCCAATTTCGCTGTTGCACGAAATCAATTGAAACAAAAACACACGCGACAAACAAAAACGGAAAAGGAGACCGCGAATGGGAGAATCGCAGAGTCGAGGACAAGACGGTAGAACTTAAACACACAGGTGCGCGCTGTTAGCTGTAAATTTTTGTATGATTTTCGTTTGCTTTGCTCTTGCTTTACGCATCAGCTTCAATTTGAGCGTCGAGTTCGACGGTCGTTTGTTGCGCGACGGCCGCGTAGCGTGCGGGTCGGCTTAGATGCGAAGTGAATTCAACGAGCGACGATTTCAAACTAAATCGCTCAGAGACACATTTTCTGTATGCTGGCATATTATGAGAGCGCACGAGAGAGAGAGCGTTTGTGTGTGAGAGCGTACAGCCTTCGTTCAGTTTTGCTGCTGCAGAGCAGCTGAGAGCAACACAGAGCGCAAGTGTCGTGGGAGGGCCATGATGCTGCGTGCTTTGTTGTTGCTTAACTCGTTTAACTAGTCGTCCGTCGCGTCGTTGAGAACGCTGTGCGCATGACGTCGCGTCGCTGCCGATTTACTGGCAGCGCTGCCGACGACCCCAGTCTGCACAACTCTTAACGAAACTCTGTTGATGCGTTTTGAAGGTTAAAAAGTGCGTTGTTTTTTTTGGCAAAGCTTGCAGCCTGTTAAGGGGAAATAAAATAGGCAATTTTATCTGCTTAGGGGTTGTTACTTGTGTGCCCGCTTCTATATTACGCGCCGTAAGTAACAGTTTCGTTCAGTTTTATCTGCTGCTATTGCATTTAACAGTGAGAGTAAATAGCGCTGTAATAACAGCCGCTGCTTGCGGCAATTTATCTCGACACTGTTACTTCCTGACATAATGTTGTCTTAGCATTATATTACGCTGTTAATTGCGCTTGTATGTAACATGTACCTTCGTAACGGGTTTTCTGTTATTTTATTGCAAATTGATCGATATTAAGAAAATGCTTTTTTCATGCAAATTCAGTAATGCAAATTCAAATTAGCCGCAACAAAAGCGTAATTCAATAAAATTAGATTAAATAAAATTCCCTTAATTACAATTTCACCTATAGGACTGACTATCTGCCCATTAGAAGAATCCTCCCTAAAAACAGAAAACAAAACGTAACAAAAAATTCTTCAACTTCATTAGCGTTGCAGCAAAGTTTTGGCCCAAACGCGTTTTGAACACAATGCAGCAGCGAGAGGAACAGCCAAAAAACTTTGCTTAGCAGCCGAAAAATGGTCAACGCAGATTCACAGGCGGCAAAAGGGCGCAGGACGCAGGATGAAAAGTTTAAAATGCTGACAGTGAAGTTGTCATTTAGAGCCAAAGCACCAAAACGGCACAGTGTGTCCAAAACTCTGGCTAACGAAGCAACAGACAATGGACAGGCCAAAACAGAAAGCAGCAGAAAATTGCGTTATAAGCAAACTAAAGGACATTTCGCTAATGGCTTAACTTTTGAGCAGGTTCGAGGGCGGGGGCGGGGGCGGGGCGGGGCCAATTCTCAATCCTTGGCCGCATCCACACGCTCGTGTAGCGGAAGTTGTTGCTGAAGCTTTTTTGACAGCTTTGAAGAATGAAAAGAAGCGGAAGAAGCGGAAGAAGAGGAAGAAGACATTGCCAATGCACGCTCTTTTCACGGAATGTGGCAACGCCGCAGGACGCGAGACGAGCCTGAAACTGAAATTATTTGCGTAGGATTTGCCGCTGCAGTTTTCCGTTTTCTTCACGCCTCTCCTTTTCTTCTTCGTCTTCTTCTTCTTCTTCGTGCCGTGCTGTCGATGAAAAGTCAATTTCCTGTTGTGCGGAAAAATGTCGAGCATTTAGAAGACGAACCCAGACAGACTAGACGAGCTAAAACGAAACCAAACTTGCAACTGACACATTGCCAATTTGCCACAAACAAAAAAAAAGCTGAGAATGAGGCACAGTCAACATTCGCATTAATAGAGGTCACGGCAAGGCAGCAATTCTTTGATATAAATTAAGTGGGAATTCCAAAAATTAGTTAACTTGATCTACAAGAGAAATACGACAAATGCATTTCTTAATTTAAAAAGTTTTTGATAAAAGTCTTATAATATTTAATTATAGGTTACCTAATTCAGTTAGAGGGGGAAACAAAATTAATATTTATTATAATATGTTAAGTCAGATATCGTTGCAGAAGAACTTATGCTTTGGTTTTCTTTTTTTTATTTTATTATCTGCCCCATTTATTTAGTGTGATAATTTAATCTATTCAATTCAGCAATATTAACATATATTTGCATACAATTTCGATTATAGGTTTTTCACGGTCGCATTTTGAGCATCTATTATATTAAGTATATTAATTAAAATAATAATTTTAGTGCTAAGGAATTAAAAGATTAGCTTGTCAGCTGAACGATTAGTTATCAAATTATTTATTATTAATTAATAATATTTCTTGCTTTTATTTTTATTATTTTTATAATTTTATTTATACAAAAAACCAATTCGTATTCTTACGAGTAAAGAATTTTATACCTCATTAGGAAACAGTTACTTTTCAGAAATTACTAAATTATATTTATTATTATATTAAAAGAATTATAACTTTTTCTGATTTTTAGTTAAATAATTCGTTTCTCTATACCTGTTTCAAATATATTTTTGTTTTTGTAATTAATTTTAAAATTATTTATGCTCATAAAACATAATCCTTGTTTAAAGCCGATATAAAGGTATTATCCAATTTAAATCCAAATTGCATTATATAATTGCCAAATCAAAAATAATGTTCATTGCTGCATTTGTTGGGCCTAATAATTAGAAATTTCCTATAAGCCGTCAAGAAAAAAAGGAAGAGGCTTAATTGATTTTAACTACAAAAAAAGTATATATTTAAATTAAAATTGCAACGTAGAGTGAAATAGAAAGAAGTTTTGGCTCTGAGCTAATATATGAAATAATATCCGTACATTGAAGCATTAAAAAAAAATTTTTGTTTTCAATTATTAAAATTTATTTAAAGCTTACAAATGTGAGCAAAATAAGCTAGTAAAACTTATCAAATCAAATATTCTTAAACATTACAGTTTTTCAGTTTATGGAAATATCAAATATCAGTGTTTTTTTTTTAGGGAAACATTCAAACGGACCATCTGTGTTCCCAAGGCAATTATTACTGATATTTCTTTGCTGTTGATTGTGTTTCGGTTCCCAAATAAAAACTTGTTTCCAAATTGACTTCCCGTTTGGCCAGAGCTCAAATTTCTATTAAAAAAGGCTTCCACTTCCTTGTACTTGCACTGCTGACCAACAGACTTTGCACATTTGTTGCATTTCAGCTTCATTTTGCAATTACTTTGCACTCCCCCCTCATCCCTCCCTCTATATGTGTCACACATGCAGTTGGTATCCTGTTAAACGACAAACAGCAGTACGTTGTCCTTTGCTCTTCCTCTTCTTAAAGCGGCTACCAGGAAATTCGATCAGCACTTAAAATCAACGAAGTCGGAGGGGAATCATGGAGAACAATGGAGAAAGCGAGAGGGCAACGATTTTAAAGAGATGCAACAACAAGTTGCCAAAATAGTTGTTGGTGCTCTTGTTCTTGTTGTTGTTGTTGTTTGCTCCACTCTTGACCCGAAATCATCAACAGCTTTGAACTCTCGAGTGGGCCAACAGCAGCCGCAACAACAACCAAACGTTGCGGCATTTCCTGTCAATTTTCACAAAATAAAGAAAACAACAAAGATACGCGTAAAAGTGCTCTAGTCGGGAACACCCGACTAGGAAATACCCTTCACCCAGCTACATAGAGAACATCAAGCAAACAAGAAAAAGATTTTTAAAATATGTATAGTTTTAGATTTCTATCGATTTTGGTTAAACGTAACCGTTACCTATCATTGGAAACAATTGAAACAATGATCGGCGCATGACTTGGACAAGATATAGTCGAATTTAAAGTCTCTTGCTCTTATAGTTTCCGAATTTTTCAACGCGGCTGTTGATCTTGATCGTATTATCGATTTTTATCGATTGTTATCGATTGTTGTCGATTGTTATCGATTATTCTGTGAGATCTAGAGGACGTCAGTAAGGGTATCCAAAACAAAACTTAACAATTTAGCTGAAGCGGGTATACACGAGTACATATTCCAAATTACAAGTTTCTAGCTTCAAGACCGACGGACGGACAATGCGTAAACCCAATATTCTCTTTTGCACTTTGTGAACGAGTGTAACAAGCAAAAATGGCTGCGAGGCAACGTCATCCATTGGAATGCAGGTCATTTTGGGGCGCCCGAGCCCGGCTCGAGCCTGCATCAAGCGGCTCATTTTGCAGCACAGACCAATGCTGTCCTTATTGGTTATTGGTTGCTGCAATTGCTGCGAATATATATGGCACATACGTATCTATAAATATATCCAACAATATACATATATATCGATCGAAGTGTACGCAAAAATGTTCGCGTGGCATTTTGTACGGCCGGGAAAAAAAATTGAACAGGACACGCGAAAAGGACAGCGGGTAAAGTGCTGGGAGGACAGAAGATGCCCAGAGCTGACAATGACTGGCAGGCACTTTGCGACCCGACCGACTGACCTGCCCCTCCCCACAACCCCTCCGATGCACCATCGCTAGTAAGGGAAATAAAATTACGCGAGATATTGAATTACGCGTTTTAAATTAAAAAATATTTTCGCGATTGCATTAAACGAAAGGCGAACTAATTAAAGGGGATTTCTCTGCTCTTCTCGGTTCACTCTTCGTTCCGTGCAATGCAATTTGTGAGCTGCAAATGAAGTTGAACCGGCGGACCAAAGTGGACCCGAGTGGAACAAAGGCGACACAAAGGAGTTGTCGTAATGGCTGCCAGAATGCCAGAAAAATAAAATGCAGATTTATTCGATCCCGTCATTTTATTGGGGGTAGGTCATGAACTCCGAGGAAATCGTAAAAACATCAAGCGAAAAATTTTGGATTGGGAAAACAATTATAAACTGCGGCATAAACACGTGTCGGGTGTGTTTTGGGGAAGAACCCGTACGATCTCAACAGATACCAAAATGTGTTTTTCGATTTCCAGTCTCATTTCCCAGTTGGAACCTGGGCCGGCATTCAACAGCTGCCACTTAGAGAAAGGACGATGCTCGCTTGAAAGAATTACGAGCGGGCCAAGTACTGAAGCACTTGATAATGTGGAATCTGCGGGCCGTCCACAAGACAAACAAACAATGCATCAATCAATAAAGATTTCCGCACCTAATAAGCCGCCGACAAGCGCCGAGCGGGGTGGGGGGAGGGAGCCGCCAGCGCTAAGCGGGCAGCAGCTGCTTGTGCCCGGGGCCATCATTGACGCTGGTAGCCAATTAAACGCCAAGAGTCGCCAGCGCTCCGACCAAGGTGTTAATCGAATTACAGCCCCATCCCCCCTTGCCACAGGAACTGAGGCGCAGCTGCCTCTGCCACAACTTCATTTTCACTGTCATCGTTGCTGTCGCTGGCTGCATTTCCATATTTTCAAATTTGAATTTTCTATTTCGACAGACTTGTCACCGAATTGTCCGCCACCAGCGTGGCGTCTGTTGGGTGGGGTGCGGGGTAGGAGGACACATTGAGGAGCTGCCACCGTTTATCAGGCGACACTCGTACAGCTCCAGACGAGCTGGTGGCTAGCGGCTGCTCCGCCGCTCGGTGATGTGCTCGTAAAGAAAATTACACACATGTGTGGCCCTTTCACTGACTTTGCGGGTAGGTTCTTCACGGCACGAGGCACGAGGCGGCAAGGAAATCTCTGTCGCTGAAGTTTGAGTTGAAAATCAGAGATGAGCGCGTGTCGAGACACGCTCACGAGTCACAAATTGTTATTGAGTGCTTACGATCGTAGTAGTCTAGACTTGGCAAGTTGGATTCTTCATTTAATTATATTTTTAGTCCTTAATTCAATATTCGTAGAAAACGAAACCGAAACGGTTACACAAAATATCCGCTGAACTAAGAGAAAAAATTCAGTACCAATAACAGCATTAAATAAATTTATAAAATGTAAAATTTATTTATAAAACTTAAACAAAAATTTTCATTTGAATTCTGCGTCTCACAGAAAATATAAATAAAATTATAAGTTTAAAAAAAATAACATTTAAATCAATATGTGGATAATTCGAGAAAAAGTTTTCACTAATTTAAAGAGCCTGAAATTGGAGTTTTACCAATTTTTGTTAATGTCAAATTTTCGTTTTAGAGTTTTTAAAAATTTTTGTAAATTTTGTTTATAAATGAATATTGCTACAAATGAATATTATTAAAAGACACAGCTTTAATTTTAAACACTTTCAAATATTTACAGCTTGTCGTGTCAGTCGTGTCGTGGCACGACACGCGGCCATCTCTAGTTGCAAGGCTGTCGCTTTGTTTGGTTGCATGCGTAAAATTTGAAACACGTTAATGTCTGGCTGCATTTTAGCAATTTTGTGGCGCAGACAAATTGACAAAGTGATGCGGAGGCTTCACCAAACGGAAGACGGAAGACAGAACTCGGAATACGAGCAGGATTATGCAAAAGGATGGATTCCACATGAAGTGGCAAGAGCCCATTCATGCCATTCATTCAATTATCCCATACCAGAATGCAATTCTACAAACGCAACGCAATTTCAAATCTTCAGCTTTTTTGATTGCCAAGCAAAACTGTAAATATTGTACAATCAATGTCGCCAAGTCGTGCTGGGACGGACTACTGGCTTATTTTCAAAAGCAAGAACCCAACCCGTTTCAGAAATTTGAGTCAGCTTCAACAAGGACCTGCGACAGTGCCACCACGTGGGCGCTGTCAACATTGCAATTACGAAACAATTTCGACAGCATGTTCTAGAAATTGAAGAACCGAAAATAGAGCCGCCGCCACTTGGTGCCGAGGGGCCACACACACACGCCCCCATTGATCGTCATTGAGGCGGTGGCTGTCAACAAAAGATGAAAAAAGAAAGAAGAAGGCAAAATAAAAGTTGAAATGGTTGGCATAAAATTATGCAGATGCAGGCGGAGGTGACTTTACCGAATTCAATGCCAGTGAATACTCTGGTGCTAAGGTTGTTGTTGTTGTTTTTATTGTTGTTGCTGGCACACACACATTTGGCAGCCGTTTTCAACACCTTTCGGGAACTCACGCTTCATTTGCATGTAACCATGACACGACAGACACATGGAGCGAAGACCGACGTCGACGTCGACGTCGACGCTGACGCAGATGTAGACACAGAAGTCGACGCGTCCTCCGGCTGTGCCTCGTCCTCGTCCTCATCCTCGTGCTCATGCTCATGCTCCTGGTGACAGCGCAACCGAGTGACAACCGCAAAGTAAGACCGCATATATCAGAAATAATAATAACGCACAGAACCCCCAAAACCCAATTGGAGGTTGCCT
The DNA here is from genome assembly GCA_004143825.1 of Drosophila micromelanica. Classification (NCBI taxonomy): domain Eukaryota; kingdom Metazoa; phylum Arthropoda; class Insecta; order Diptera; family Drosophilidae; genus Drosophila; species Drosophila micromelanica. The sequence continues at coordinate 66,055 of SCDY01000312.1, forward strand.
TTGGCTTGACAATCGAATCGTTGCAAATATTTGCGGGTGTCGTGCGGGGCAGGGTGGGGAGGTTGCGGCAGCTTCTTCCGCTGCTAACGACGCAGCTGCATATCAACTATATACATATATGGTAAATTGCCAAAAGGGTTTGTGCCAGACGCAGATGCCGGGCAATGGTGTCGGGGGGTGCTGGGCAGGCACAGGGGCTTGGCTGTATCTAAGAACTTTAACGAATGTGTCGTCGACGAATCGCATCGAATCGCAACGAATGATGATGTCTGTCAGGCCAAAAGGTGATAAGCAATTCGATTTGCCACCCCCCACTGTAAAGTGGAAGCTCTTTGCTGGCTTTAAGCGACACAGGATGCAGGCGCATCCTTGGCTTTGCCAATTTACAGGGCCCAACAGGAAGGATATGTGTGTGTACACACATAAGTTGGGGCGTTTCGAAATATTTTGTAATTGTTATACGAGACATCAAACAGCAATTGCGTATCGAGATTTTCCTTATTGAGATGCTTCTCTATTCAATCATATTTGTGTGGAATACAAAAGTTTTTCGTGCTCCATTAAAATTTCCATTTTGGTGCTTTTGTTTTTCTCGCCTTTTCTAATTCCAATTAAATTTGTTTATTGCGCGCTCTGGTAAATTGAATTCTCAGTTTGTAGCATTCAAGGAGGTGGCAGTATATTTATGCAAATCCATGCTAATGGATAACAAGGCGAGCGAAATAAGATGAGGCGAGCCATTGGTCAGCTGTCAGCTGAATGGTTGCCCACTTAAGTTCTTTAAAAATCGAGCAGCTCTCCTAATGCCATTTCTTTGGCCTCTCTCATCTGCCATTTTTCGCTGCACATTTCACGTTTTTTGAGCTGTTCATCAGGAAAAAAAAACCCTCGACAAACGAGCAACTGCAGCAACGGCGATCATCAACAAGTTCATCAACAGGAGCTCGACCAGGAGCAGGAGCAGGAGCAGGAGCTGTGGCATCCATAAACGCTTGTTGATTACCCGCAGTCTTGCCACAGTTTCGCCTGCTGCGCTGGTTGAAGAAGCAAAAAAAAAAAAACAACCAAAAAAAAACCTTCAAGTTATTTGCATGTGCCGCTGGATCTGTTACACTCCAACAGTCCGCGAATACACGAGGCCACGTCTATATATATTTTTTTCTCATTTTTCCCCCCTTTTGGCTTGTGGCTAAAGAGGAAAGTGTTTCGGCAGCCGAGATGGCAAAAAGCGCAGGACGAACGACCAAAATGCCGTCCGCCATCGTCCTGACACGCATTAAATCCACACCTGGCTAGCTGCCTGGCATCATCAGAATCCACGCGGCTGCCATCTTCTGCGGCGCAAACTGCAAAAGCGCGGAAGGGGATAAAATGGAATAGAATTGCAGATTCATTTCACTTAGTTTCGAAAGGCGAAAGAGAGAGTGAGAGAGAGAGAGAGGCAGATGATGTCCTGCAGGACAGTTCACGGCTTTTTAGGTAACCTTTTTGCAAGCTTATGTTTTTTCTTGGTTACCTTTGAGAAACCAGCAAATGGGTCGAGACAAATCCGTCTCTGTGTTTTGAAACCTTCCAAAATTCCATTTTTATATAAATTAGTTCAAAACTGCTTTTAGTTTTACAAAATAATTATCTAACTATACCGATAATCCATATGAAATAGTCACGTAATTAATTTTTTTAGTAACATTTTCGATTAATTTTTTAAGGTAATTTGCACATTTCTTGGTAAAATCGAAACTAATTCAACAAAAAAGATTTTTTATCGATTGAGGCTAAAAAAATTGCCTGGATAAAGAAGATATTCGTTAATAAATTCATTGTGTATATACATTGTAATTGCAATCGTTTTATTTAAATCAATGTAGCATATACAAAATTTATGAAAAATACATTTATTTTAATTTTTGGGCAAGGAAAAGCAGCAGTATGCTGATAGAATCTATTGTTTCGTATACAGATAAAAAATATTTCTTGGCAAAATAAAATTTTATTTGTCTTGATTTTTTTTCTCGACTTGGCTCCAACACCCTCTGGAACTTTTTCTATCATCCGCACCGCCCACCCCTCTTCCGATTGGCCTGCAGCGAACTACTTTATCAGCTCCGGCACCGACTGCGACTCCGGCTCCGACTCCTTCTCCGGCTTTTCTTATACTTTTCTTACGCTTTTCCTTTGCCGTATTTTGTTCACGCTGCCTAGCGGCAAAGTTTGTCGCGTCACTTGGTCCGTCTGTCTCAGCATCTGTGTCCCGCAGTCGGCATTCGGCATTCGGCGCTCGGCATTCAGCAGCCCGCATCCAGCAGCAGTTAGCATCCAGGATGGCTATGCGTGTCCTGCGCGTCTGCTTCTGGCTCACAATAAACCACTTATACAGCTACTAGTTTTTGCTGCTTTTGTTTTTTATTTCTTTATTCTTTATTCGCAAGCGAAATTGAATTAAAATTTACATTTTTAATCATTTGTGTAGCATGCGACGCTGCTTTAATTTCTCCCTGCCTCTATCCGCTTCTTTCTATCTATCTATCTATCTCTCTTTCTCTCTCGCTCTGCGTGTCCTTGTCTCAGTGCAATTCATTTTTCTGCTGTCAGCTCGTCTCATTCGCTTCGCATTTGTATTTAATTAGTGTGAAAAGCGCAAATTATTCGTCTCTTTTTTTTATATGGCGCCACTCGTCTCCCCTAATTGGCTTAAAATTAATAATAATTATTATATGTACTTATGTAGGTATTATCATTATTCCTATATGCTCATTGTTGCCACACGCTCAACTGCCGCCGGCTTTCACCGATTGGATGACTTTTCTTTCGTTTTCTTTTTTATGGGGGCTCTCAATTTTCGCACTTTTGCATTCCCGCATGATGAAATAAAAATGAAATTTACATTATTATCTTGGCACCTCTTTAGTATTGCGAATATATTAATATAATATCAGTCGCATTTCGGACCTGCTGCTTGACATAACGGTAACGGTAGTAAGTGCAAATTAGCAGTCTATAAGGAACCGAAATTATCTTGATTAAGTGAGTGAAGGCTATATTCATCAAAAGCTACTTTAAGTATACAACATAAACGATAACAAATAAGTGAAATGCTCTAGTCTGGAACTAAGAGATACTTAAGCAAAGATACCGCACCGGGACTCAAACCGCCGACCCTTCGGCTTCATGTCCAATTTTTTTCTCAATTTTGGCATGATTTTTGGCCAAAAATTTGACCCCCTCAGAATCGGTCCAAATGTTTTTTTTTATACTATTTATGGCCAGCAAAATCGAGTACATGCTTTTTTTCCAAAAAAATCAAAAAAAATTTTTTTTTAAATATATAAATTTTTAATGTAGAATAGAGCTAATTGAAAAATCATGACCAAAATGCCTTCAAACGTGAAAATCGGTCTAGTTTCGACAAAGTTATGGATGTTTGAAATATGAGATCTATGGTTCCAAGAGCTTTACATGTGAAAATTTTTTTCAATTTCGGCATGATTTTTGACCAAAAATTTGACCCCCTCAGAATCGGTCCAAATGTTGTTTTTTATACCTTTTGTGGCCAACAAAATCGATTAAAACTGCAAACTCGCAATTTTAATTTTGAAAAATTTTTTTTTCGAAAATTCACAAGGGGGGAGTACATGCTTTTTTTCCAAAAAAAATCAAAAAATTTTTGTTTTTAAATGTATAAATTTTTAATGTAGAATAGAGCTAATTGAAAAATCATGCCTTCAAACATGAAAATCGGTCTAGTTTTGACAAAGTTATGTATGTTTGAAATATGAGATCTATGGTTCCAAGAGCTTTACATGTCAAAATTTTTTTCAATTTCGGCATGATTTTTGACCAAAAATTTAACCCCCTCAGAATCGGTCCAAATGTTGTTTTTTATACCTTTTGTGGCCAACAAAATCGATTAAAACTGCAAACTCGCAATTTTAAATTTTGAAAAATTTTTTTTTCGAAAATTCACAAGGGGGGAGTACATGCTTTTTTTCCAAAAAAAATCAAAAAAATTTTTTTTTTTAAATGTATAAATTTTTAATGTAGAATAGAGCTAATTGAAAAATCATGACCAAAATGCCTTCAAACATGAAAATCGGTCTAGTTTTGACAA